>BQNB010014951.1:0-47425 GCA_026074375.1 Tanacetum coccineum
TAGCTCAAATTTTGATTGGAACACTTGGATGAAAAATCCTAGTTTCATTATTTTGTAATCTCTACCTAGCTCCTTGCTAGTTTTTATATAAAATTTCGTTAAAAAAAATGCCTAACTACACTTTTATCAAAATTAGGAGATACAAGTGGTAATGTGCAAATCAATGTTGTATTGACTGTATTCAAAGTCTTGAATTAGAAGTTGCACCATGGTATGCAAAAAAGAATTAGTTACAAGTTATATGTAGAGTATACAATACAATAGTTTTCAGCTGCGTAAAGTGAAAACAAGTCGAGCTGATCTCGAGTCTGCAAGAGCTCGAGTTCAGCTCATGACAAAATTTACAATCATGGGCACTGCTCGGACTCTACACAGATTTTATGATATGCCTAAATGAAATAAAGCTTGACTCAAGCACGCCTTGTTAAGCGCACTATACTCACGCCTTGTTAAGCGCACTATACTATACTCACGCCTTGTTAAGCGCACTATACTCGAGCTCGTTTATATAGTTACACTGTAATCATCAGTATACAATATTTTACGCTAAACGCACCACTCAATTCTTTAGTTTGACACCGCAGGCCAGCAATTCACAGTGGTGGATGTTACAAAGTTATAATCACCTTGGTTTAATCACCAACATTGTCTCATTATCATAAATCTATCCTATAAATGCAAAACGAACCAAATAATCACAACTCACTAACACTCAACACAAAAGCTTCAATCCATTAATAAGCAATGGCGAACCCAAAGGAAGGAGGACTCATCAAGAAAGGCCAACAAGATGGTCTTAAACTCGCTGTCTCCATTCTTGAAGAAAATGGTCTTCCATTAGGTCTACTACCTCTTGCTGACGTGATCGAAGTAGGGTTCGTTAAGACCACTGGATACATGTGGATCTTGCAAACTAAAAAAGTAGAGCACACTTTCAAGTTGATCAAAAAGCAAGTTAGTTACGACACTGAGATCACTGGTTACGTTGAGAAGAAGAGGATCAAGAAATTGAAGGGTGTGAAAGCCAAGGAGTTGATGTTGTGGCCACCAGTTAACGACATCAGTGTTGATGATCCACCCACCGGAAAGATTCAGTTCAAGAGTCTTGCTGGGATCACCAAGACTTTTCCGGAGGAAGCATTTGCCGCTGGTCAGTAAGTTCAGAAGTTCCGGCAGGTGGAGTTATGGGAGGTTTTCTTTTTGTTGCAAGTTCTTTTACATGCATGTACTGCAGTGTTACCACATGATGGAGGTTAACTAATAAAATCGTTTCTTTTAAATTAAAGCAATTGTTACGTACTAATCTATCCAACGTGCTATCATCTCAATTTTCTTATAAACACGATTATATGGCAAACAATCAAAAAACAAATATTGCAATGGCACTTATAAAGCAAGGGCATAAGCAGAAGAAAAAGAAAACTTGATAGAAACTGTTATTCACAATCTATGTTTGACAACTCGATTAGACTCCGACAAGAAACATGGTTATTCTTTGTTCCTAGAAGAACTTATAATTTGATTTAGGTCAGACATCATTTTTGGGCAAGCTTTCTATTGTCAAACATACCACTTTTTAGGATTAGAGTAGGTTGGAAGAGTTACGAATTTCACCACAAAACCAGTACGGAGTGCATCATCTTACATCCGACATTCATCCAAACGACTCGAGTGCAGCTGAAATGCTGGAGTTACCCATGTTCCACAGTTGCATTGCATACCAGCCCAATTGAAAAAGCCCAAACGAGTGTTGCAACCAATGCACTGAAGCTTCTGCGCCACATAACCTTCTTCCACTGTAATATAACATAATGACAGTCAGAGCTTTTTAGGATGTAAAGCAGAAAAAAGTACACTTTGGATGACTTTCGACCCAATTGACCCGTTTCATTTAAAGCGATACTTTGATTAAACTCATATGACCCATTCAAAATAAAACGTTACCCGAATTGATTTATGGTAATGAATATACATAAATACTTTATCAGTGTGAAAAAGAGAGTGTTTTTACAGACCTGGTTGCATCCATTTCATTGGCTCGACAAATATGGATGTACATAAAGGTTGTCCGTTTTCCGTATCACCAGCTCTTTTCTTCCACTTATAGCACTCTTTCCCTTGTCCAGGCTCGTGAGGAACTATCTGCTCCTGTGAAGCAACAATCCTTCGACATTTTTTGCAGCGGTAAATCATTTGAGGCATCTCTTCAGATTTTACATCAGTCTGATTGGATACCTGCATTGCAGATTCCATTTGGGCAGTCTGACCAGATACCTCCATTGCAGGATCCATTTGGGTACTCATTTAAATCTTACGCCTTGCTGCACAAGATAAAGAAACATATGTTTATAGTTAAATTTACATATCGAACAATATTACCAAGGGACTAGAGCTTAATCAAGATATTTTTCATATACACACAATTCGTTCGTGGGACATTAACACAACTTCAAACATGACAAATTTACCATTATGAAGAAAACTTTTGAGACTGTTTTTTTTTTCTTTTTCTTTTCTTATTGCGCTTACAAGCAGCTTAAAGATAAACTGTGCGGATTTGCTTATTTAAAGAGTTTTTTTGGGTTAGATATAAGGGTAAGAACATAACAATCAACAAATGGCCTAGCGGTCAGCCGGTCACAAGAGGTTGAAACCTCACTAGCAACATATCTGAAAGTGGCCGATAACAGGGTCAGAAACAGTCACTGCCTCACGGGTACCTCGGTTTGGCCGTGTACATCTTATCTCACCCTCTTGGCTTGTTCAAGTTTATAAGGCTGGAGCTCGTTACGAGCCTAAAGCTTTTAGCTTGAGCTCGGCTCGTTTTTGAGCTTTTACCGAGTCGATCCAGAACTCCTAAAGGGGACCCTTTTTTTTTGAACAACTAACTATCTCACGATATATACCCAACAAATCTATCCCACATGTCCTAAGCATAATACCACATGTCCTAAACACGACTGGAACCCGCAACCATTTGGTTGGGGAGCTTCTCACAGCCTCACACAACATAAGGGATATGTTTGGCAAAATGAGTTGGAGCTGAAGCTTATATTATAAGCCAGAAGCTTATATTTTTATAAAGTTGTTTGGCGAATTAGTTAAAGCTAAAGCTTATTAATCTAAAATCGCATAAAAATACATCAAATTAAATTCGGATATATTAATATATCTTACAAATTTTGCTTTGCTTGATAATCCGTTATATCTTAAAGAGTATTTAAGTAATTTAACTAATATAAGCCCCGTAAGCCCGTTTTAATTAGCTTGGGCTTATGGAGGCTTATGGTTTATAAAAGGTTCCATAAGCATTCTGTCACAAACAAAACTTATTCTATAACCCGTCTTATTTTAGCGTCCGCCCTAGATAGTTAGTTAATGTACTATTGAGAGTTTGAGACACAAGCCCTTTAGTCACAAAAATATATATTGAATACATAGTCATAAAGATATAGCAATAAAAAATCAAAATTCCTACTGTCAAATTAAAAAAATATTAAAAAAAACAGAGAATTATGTTAACGATGACAATTCGTACCTTTTAATCGATTTCGGCTGTCTTTTTTAGGGTTAATGTTGGTTTCCAAAAACGATATTATTTTTAGAGCGAACTTTTATAATCTGCACGAACAATTCCGACATATTATACGACGTCGTTGTGTGTGTTTCCTTTTTTACTTTTACCCCCCTTTTACTTTGCCTTTTTAACCCTCCTTTCCAAAATAATTATTCACGTTTTCTTTTTGTGAAAATCACAAAAATACTCAATTTTTCAACCCCATTTCACAAATTACCCAAATTTTTCTCAAAATGCCAAAATACCCATAAAAATCGCAAATTTTGACAATTTTGCGAAATTGAAAAAAAAAATCGAATTTTTTGATTTATTTAGCAAATATCGCAAACATTAAATTTCTCAAAAAATCTAAAATTCTCGATATTTTTTGGAAATATCGCAAATTTTAGATATTTCTGAAAAATATTGCAAATTTTATTTCTGAAAAATATCGCAAATTTTAGATAACATTATCTAAAATTTGCGATATTTTTCAGAAATATCTAAAATTTGCGATATTTCCAAAAAATATCAAAAATTTTAGATTTTTTATCTAAAATTTGCGATATTTTTCAGAAATATCTAAAACTTGCGATATTTCCGAAAAATATCGCAAATTTTATATATTTTTGAGAAATATCGCAAACTTGTGGATAAAACTTGCGAGATTTTCTGTTTTTTGCGAGATTTTCTTGCAGTTTTTGGATAAAACGTGTTATATTGTTATTTCTTGCTTAATTACGTGTTTTTCACTAAAAAACTCAAATTTTTTCACAAAAACCTCAATTTGGCCATGGAATCCGTCAAAGAAACCGTCAAAATACGTGTGTGTAAAGGAGGTGCATGGGAAAGAGTAGATGGTGCGTTGGAGTATATGCCTTTAAATTGTGTAAAACGTACACTAATTTTACCATTGTTGTCATCATATTCATGTTTACTAGAAGCGGTATCCGAGAGGCTAGAAATCGATGCTAGTAGTGATTTTATGGTAACTTACAATTCGGATAATGATATTGTAGAGGTATGTGATGATTTGGAAGTCAATGAATTTATGAAATTTGTTGTTAAAAGTAGTAGAATTGTTACGTTGTGTATTGTTGAGTCTAGTGTAAATGGTAGGCAATCATCAAATTCGGGAAGCAATCAACAAAGCAATTTTATTCATGCTACCCCGTCTGTAAATGTATATCAAACCGAATATCATGCCACACAAATTCCTGTATTTCATGGTAGTGGTGGTTTTTATCAAAATCTTTATAGTTATCAACAAATGCATGGATTTTCTGGAAATCCTATGTATGTGCCTGGTTTTCATGGGTATCCTATGCAGGATCCTCAAAGTGATTCAGCTAATCGTAAACTAAAACAGGCTGTTGGTTTACCAAAAAACAAAAAGCCTAACGAAAGGGATTTGCTAGATGATGAAAAATTACGGCCTTTCGGAGAAAAAATAATGGATAGTGTTTTTGGGAAAGTAAAAAGATTATCTGGCGAGGATGAGAGTAGTGAATCTGATGAGGAGGTTAGTGAATCTGATGAGGATGCGAAAACAACACCCGTTGCGAACAAGAATTTTAAGCAGGATAAATTTTGGAATATGCCTCCCCTGCTCAAAACGCCAGTCCTAGATATCAAGAAAAAAGGTATGTGCTATGGACCATCTAGTCTTGTTCGTTTACATGATACTTTTGATAGTAAAGAACAAATAAAAATTGTTTTGGGTAGAAAAGCTCTTGAAGAGGGATTTCAAATTAGATACCCAAGATCGGACCCTCAAAGGGTATATGCAAAATGTATTGATGACACATGTGAGTGGATTTTTCGAGCATATATACCGAAAGACTATAAAAAGTTTTATGTAACAGCTTTTGTCGACCATCATACATGCACTAAAACTCAAATTCACCCACATCATCGTAATGCTTCCCCAAAAGTACTTGGTCATATATTGAAAGAGGTAATGTCTGAGAGTAGCAGGATATATAGGGGGAAAGAGATTATGACAGATATGAAAGCTAGGTTCAAAATTGATATTTCATATTCTCAAGCTTGGCGAGCTAAATGTTATGCTTTGCAATTGTTGAGAGGGACTCCTGAGGAGTCGTTTGCCGAACTTCCTTTGTATTGCCACAATTTGAAACTAAAAAACCAAGGGACTATTACACATATAGAAACTGACGATGAAGACAGATTTGAGATTTTTTTTCTTGCCATCGGTGCTGTGGTAAGTACTATTTCTTACGAAAAAATAAATTTATTATTCATGCTATGTATATATTATTCTAATTATTGAAAGATTTTTTATGTAGATACGTACATTTGTGTTACACATGCGACCCTTGATTATAATAGATGGTGCACATCTTAAAGGTGAATTTTTGGGTACAATGTATCTAGCGGTTGCAATGGATGGTAATAATCAGATTCTACCACTTGCATACGGAGTGGGAAAGTCTGAGACATTTAGATCTTGGGATTGGTTTTTGACGAAACTTAAGGAATGTATAATTGGTAAGCAAGATCACTTAACGATCATATCTGATGGAGCTGTATCCATTGCTTCGGCCATTAAGAATGTATTTCCAAATGCGTTTCATGGTCGTTGTTGTCGTCACTTGTTGATGAACTTACGTGAAAAGTGTCCTCGATTTATAAGTAAGGAAGAACTGTTTTGGAAAGCATGTAAAGCATATCGGATTTCAGACTTTGAAGAACGTTTTAGTACTTTACGTGATTGGTTGCCTAGTATCGCTAATAAACTTGATATGATTGGTCTTGAAAAGTGGGCAAGAGTTCACTTCCCCGGTATGCGTTATAATTACATGACCTCCAATAGTGCGGAATCAGTGAACGCCTTGTCTCGACATTCCCGAAAACTCCCGATTTGTATGATGATTGATTGGTTCATAAAATCTTTGCAGCAGTGGTACTTTGAACATCGACAAACAGCAGGTAAACACATACCATACTATGCTTATTTATATATATTTTTTATTTTTTACTCACATATATTAAACCATGTGTAGATGAGCATAAACATGAATTAACACCCTGGGCGGAGGCCAAATTAGCTCAAAGAATTGCAAAATCCGCCACATGGACTGTAAGACCCGCTGCAAACTACCTTTACAATGTTGTTGATTATTACAAAAATGCGACAGTTGATCTAAATACTAGGACATGTAGCTGTGGACAATGGCAATTATCGGGTTTACCTTGTGGCCATCTTATTGCTGTTATGCGACACTTGCGCCAATCTAGTGCAAATCAGTTTGCATTTTCATGTTTCAAGACTAGTGTTTGGAGGGCTTCATACAACGAGGTTATATATGATGTTGGGCATCCTTCAGAATGGGACAAACCAGATGGTCTTATAACTGTCCTTCCACCTGTAATGGACAAACGTCTACCAGGAAGGCCGCGTAACCGTGATCGCTTTAGATCCAAGGGCGAACAAATTACCCAAAAATCATGTACACGATGTTTTAAAGGTGGACATAACCGCCGTGATTGCCCGTCAGTGGTGCCATCACAGATTTTTATTCCGACAACATCAAGTGTGAAGTCATGTTCTAGTTGGAATGTAGAAATATGATAATCTATGAGTATCGTATTGTATTGTTAAACAACTATGTTATTTCTTATTAATGTTATTGAACTATGTTATTTCTTATTATTTTTATTGAGCTATGTTGTTTTTTATTAAGTTTTTTTCGCCAACATCGAAGTCGTGTTCTAACACATCAAGAAATATTGAAGTTTTTTGATATTTTTCAGAAATATCAAACATTTTTGATTTTTTTTTCACAAATTACATTACATTATTGACAATGATAATTGTCATTAAATTATTACAATGCCTTCCGATTCGGCACTTGAACTAGCTCTACAAGCCTCGCACTCTTCGTTTATCTCCTCTTTTACAATGTATATGTGAAGGAATTGCGTCTTGCCGTGCCCAATATACATGTATAGATCCATGTAATCTTCTTCAGTCCATAGTTGTTGTAGTCCAACATTTAAATCACAATTAGGTTTTTGGAAATAGCAGAAATACTCATTTGACTCGATATTCTCAACAACTCCAGTAGCATCACTTATTTTCTTCATAATGTTATACATGTCTTCCCTGGTAAAATCATCAATGTTTAAAAAGTCTACTTCATGTATCTTTCCATGTAAGTATTTCCTTATTGGAAAACCAGAGAAACGCCCTTCATGGTGTAATACTATTGAAAACAGGTACGGAAATTCATCTGTGCATTATAGAAACAAGATTTATTGGTCAAAGTATTTTTAAAATATAAAGCATTAAGGTAATGTAGCAAAACATACCATAAGTATTTCCAATGTATGATGGTGTACCAGACTCTCAGATACAGTAAAGCTTGGGTAAATCCATAATGAATGTTTAGAAAATAGGTGGCATACTCTTATATTTATATACAAGCGAAATATACTTTCGAAATTGCATTTTTTGCGAGATAAGGTTTTTGCTAGATTACACCTGTCACAAAGGACAACTTTATTCAAGGATAAGAAATGAGACGAAATTTCATTTTTTTGCGAGATAAGATTTTTGCTAGATTACACCTGCCACAAAGGACAACTTTATTCAGGGATAAGATATTTGCGAAATTTCATTTTTTTGCGAGATAAGATTTTTGCTAGATTACACCTGCCACAAAGGACAACTTTATTCAAGGATAAGATATTTGCGAAATTTCATTTTTTGCGAGATAAGATTTTTGCTAGATTACACCTGCCACAAAGGACAACTTTATTCAAGGATAAGATATTTGCGAATTTTTTTTGCGAAATAAGATTTTTACTAGATTACACCTGCCACAAAGGACAACTTTATTCAAGGATAAGATATTTGCGAAATTTTATTTTTTGCGAGATAAGATTTTTGCCAGATTTTTTGCAGGATCAGATAGTTATTTTTCTAACTTATATATACCCCTTAACTGATGCATACAACTTCACATTTATACCCTCTACAATACCATTTTAATTGACAAAATGTCTCAACAAAACACTTATCCATTTGGTGATGACAATGTGGTTAGGATAATACCCGGTCCTGCTGGTATTCTTCAATTGGCGCAACTCCGTAAAACATCAGAGATTAGGGAAGGTGGTCATAACGGTGAAATGTCAACACAGGAGTACGTTAGGAAAATAAATGAGGAAGCGAGTCAGGTAGATCATTTTACGCGTGGCCCGTGGCTTAGCGCGGTTCAGTATCTAGCAGCTGAAGGGAGTATCGCAACTGGTTGTTTTGGCGAATTGAAAACCTTTATCAAGAACGGGAAACTTGAAAAGGTTGTGGGAGTAATCAAGTCTTGTACCCCGAATATGTTGGGTGACTTAACAGTAACACTAAAAGATCTTTCTGTTATGATTTCTGGTACAATTCATTACAAGGTCCTTAATGACGAGGTTTATGGAAAGGCTATTAGCGTAGGAGCGGTTTTGATACTTTGTAATGTTTTAGTGTTTTCCCCTAAATCGTCGGGCCATTATCTTAACATTACATTGAAAAACATAGTTAAGATTTTCCACAAGGACACATCAGCTGTGAATTCAGGTTCTGGTGCTAGCACATCAAGGGAATCTTACTGGGCTGTTGAAATATGATACTTGTGTCAGTAACGTGTTGTATTGTTATTGAACTATGTTATTTCTTATTAGTGTTGTCTTGTATTGTTATTGAACTATGTTATTTCTTATTAGTGTTATTGAACTATGTTTAAGTTTTTTTCGCCAACATCAAGTGTGAAGTGTTCTAACACATCAAGAGAACGTTTCGATATAGTCATAATTTCATCACAAAAGAGTCGTAATTTCATTTCTATTAAACATTTAAAAATACAAAAAACATCAAGAAATGGTTCTACACAGGTCGCTCGCACCTAGTTTCATACAACATTAACGCCATTTTAGCTCTATACTCTTGACATTTCAATCCCACATTATCACCAAAACTTTTAATGTCGATAGTTTTCCCCTTCGTAAGCATCTCAAGCAAAGATCTATGATTTACTCAAAAATCAACCTGTGGAAATTAACGTGTTTTAAAACCATGTTTTTGTCAACTCTGTTCTGCATCGATGCATCATCAACCAACATTAGATCACTGAAAAGGTCTTTGATTAACTCAAAAATCAACCTGGGAAAATCAACGTGGCATCTTTAAAGCTCATATGTTCATATCGCCATCGTTATATGATGGATCCATACGTATAAAGATAGTTCAAGAGTAGTTGTTAAACAATCCTAAGCTAATCGAGAAACCTTTAGAACAAAACATCATTGGTTTTAACCCGATATATCCTTCGTTTTCTGGAAGTGACATTACATTCTTCCATTTTCAACTTTTGTAGATCTAAAAGTTGAGGGGGTGAAGAAGGAGGTTAGGGTAAAATAATAGTGATAAAAGGATAATAAAAATAAAATAATAAATGTCGTAGATAACTAACCGGTCATATTGGTGATATTGTCACATAACAAACAAGTTCGTTGGTCTAGTCGGGACGAAAATTAGTTCGTTGGTCAAGTCGAGACGATTTTGAAAGTTTATAGGTATTTTATGGCTTTTACCCTTAAATTTACCACATTACTCTCACGTGAAGTTATTAATACAAACTTTAAAAAAGTTTTAGAGTAAACTGCAAAATACATCCCTGTAGTTTGCACTTTCTCACACAATACATCCCTATCAGAAACTTTTTGCAGTTTACATCCTTTGTTAGACAAACGTTTGCCACCATACATCCTTGGACACTAACTTTGTTAGTTAAGCTTATTATTGGGCCCCACTAGAGGGGTATTTTTGTCCTTTCATTTCCCAGCTAACCCTCTCCCCTATTTAAAAACGTATTAACCTCACATTATTCACCCACCAAACATTTTTACATTAACTCTTTTCCCTCATAGTTAAATCCCAAATCAACAATGGATCCAAGAAATTATTTTTGTGAGGCACCGACAATAATTCAGACTTCATGGACACAAGCTAATCCTGGCCGTCGATTTTATTGTTGTGCTAGAATTGTAAGTATTCATAGTGTTTTATAGTTGACTGATTTTGTAATGTGTTAAGTTAATTCAAAATGTTGATTTTTAAGGTACACCCATGTCGTTACTTTTGGTGGGTGGATCCACCAATGTGTGCAAGATCTACTGTGATCATCCCTGGCTTATCGAGAAACATCAACAATGTTCAAGCTAAAGCAAGGGAAAATGCAAGGAAAGCTTTAAGAATGAAGATCTTATTATGTTTTAGTTGGTTTATGTTTGTGTTGTATGTCTTTATGAATTAACTTGTTAAGAATGTAGTGGTCATGTATTTCTTTATGAATTGACATGTTTTAGTTGAAGTAAGCTTTTATGTTTTGGTTATCATGAATTTAATGTTTTGGAACATCAATGAATGAATCAAGTTATGTTTAGCAGCAAAATGAGTAAACTCAGTGGTTTGGTTATCATGAATGTAGTAGATATGTTGTTGTTCCAAAAAGCTTACATTAACCAAAGACATAAAAAAGAGTAAAATGAAAAAGTAATAAACTGCAAAAGGACTACATTAACACATGCATATAGTGTGATATGTTGTGCCAAAAATCAAGAGTAAATTGCAAAAGGGGTAAACTGCAACACATGAATAACTAAAATCGAAAGTCAGGTTTTCAAAAGGAGTAAACTGCAAAAGGACCACAACACATGATGAACTAAAATCCAAAGTCAGGTTTTCAAACGGAGTAAACTACAAAAGGACCACAACACATGATGAACTAAAATCCACAAATTAGATTAAACAAAAAGAAACATTGTTGCAGCAGACCTTTGTGATGTTTCCAAAAGAACAACTAAAATAGTACTTGCTTAGAACATTGTTTCCAAAAGAAACATAACACTTAAAAAGTTAAAACTACAGACTACACCACTTTTTATTTTCCCTTGGCAGTTGCAGCAGAACTTTGTGATGTTCTTGGACTTGCAGCAGACCTTTGTGATGTTCTTGGAGTTACAACAGACCTTTGTGATGTTATTGGAGTTGCAACAGCTTGTGAACCTCTTGCAGCAGAAGCTTCAGATGCTATTGGAGTTGCAACAGACCTTTGTGATGATTGAGAACCTCCAACACCATTTTTACAAGATCTTTTGTTATGACCAGGTTTCTTACAAGTATAATAAGTCACTGTCTTGCCAACCCTAGACAGTTTCCCACCACTAGTTATCTTCTGGCTAGACAATTCATCAGCATATTTCTTCCTCTTTTTGGAAGGCCTTCATATTTGTGGTGTAACTTTGGTGGAATGAGAGTGTTAGGACAAGGATGTTTCTTCCAAAGGTCTTTGCCATTTAAGGGGTTGATCTAGTAACTGTAAACCTTTTCCCATGTAACAAGCCAATAATAAGCATGGACCCAACTTTCAGGTATGCCCACATCATTTTTGTTTCCAGCCATGTCCCATAATGCTGCTACAACATGCTTGCAAGGTGTGCCAGTTAATTCCCACTGTATACAGCTGCAAGTTTTTTCCTTAACATCTACTACACACTGGTCATTATATGGTCCCATAACTTGATACTGATTATCCCCATTCTAAATCACCTTTATAGAAAAACAACCAATTACTAACCTCTAGAACTACTAAGTAAAACATTTATAGAAAAACAACCAACTACTAACCTATAGAACTACTAAGTAAAATAGTTATAGAAACCAATTACTAACCTATAGAACTACTAAGTAAAACAGTTATAGAAAACCAACCAATTACCTTATAAAAGCTAGCTTCATCTGTGATGGCTTTGAACAAAACAATAATAGCTGGTGTTAGAGGACCCTTAGACTTGTCAATCACCTGTTGAACCTTGACTATTTGTCTCATTAATTACTCTCTAATAAACTCTAAACATGTGATTATAGGAACATCCTTTCCATCCACTAACTGTCTATTGAACACTTCACAGATATTGTTCAATAACATATCATAATAAGCCCTGCTTGCAATTAAAATAGCCATATAATTGATTATCATAATACATAAGGAAAGCACTGATTAGAATGTATTAAGTACAAGAATGTATACCACTGAAATGAGCTCTTGATCAATGCTGTGGAGGTATTTTTTTGAGCCATTCATAAGCTTTTGCATCTGTCTTTCTTAACTTATCCATTGCTTTTTCAAAGTATGGCATACTAGTTGCAAAGGCATAATTCCATAAGAATTCCTTATACAAATCACCTTTAAATTGAAGTTTCATGTTTTCATGTATGTGCCTTAGACAAAATCTATGCTCAACACATGGGAAAACCTATGCAATTGGTGGTATGAGGCCCTAAATTCCACAAGTTAAAAACAAAAGTATAATATCAAGAACTTAAAAACAAAAGTATAAATATGAACAATATAGAAAAGAGTACCTTCTGCCTGTCACTCATAAAGGAAAAGTTTGAGTCCCTTGTCAGGTCTAGATCATCTCCTAAAGCTGTAAGAAACCAGGATCATGAATTCAATGTTTCAGATTCTACTACAACATATGCTAGGGGATATGTTCCATGGTTTGCATCAATACCAACAGCAGTTAGTAGTTGACCTGGATATTGCCCCTTCATAAAACACCCATAAAGCCCTAACAAGTCTCCCATACATGCTTTAAAACCCTTCTTGAGAGTTCCTAAGCATAAGTAAATCCTTCTAAATTGCCTTGTAGGTTCAGAAGGATCAAAACATCTTTCAACATCTAGGTTCATTGTTGTGTCAGGATTAGTCCTCTGTAAGTTCAACACATAGTCCCTTAAAAGAGCATACTGCTTAGTGTAATCTCCCCAGACCTTCATACTTGCCTTGGCTTTTGCCCTATAGATCTTGTTGTCTGTAACCCCCAATTGATACTTCTTTTGTAACTAGTCTTTAAGAGCTCTAATTAGCACATATGGATTTGGTTTAATGGTCTCTTCAATATCTTTAATCAAGAATGAATTTTTAAGTATGTTGACAGTTCTTGTTTGGAGACAATCATGGTCATCTTTCAATGTTCTCACTGATAAAGTTTCTCCATCCTTGCCTTTAGATATCTACAATGCCCATGGACATGTGATGTCTTTATAGATGTAATGTCCCTTTGTACCTCCCACTTTAATAGACTTCACACCTGTCTTATTTAATGTAGATCCACTTGTTTTTGCAGTAGGAGTGGACCTTTGTTTCTGTAGACTAGTAAGTTTCACCCATTTACCTCTAATATTCTTTAAACTAGGACTGGACCCTTGTTTATGTAGACTTTTTTGCTTAATCCATTTACCTATAATATTCTTCAAACATGATCCACTTGGCCCATTTACACTTGGCCCGTCTTCAGGGTAATTGAATACATGACATTTGCCTCTACAAACAACTCTAATTCTCTCCTTGTCATTCTTTTATATATACAATTGCCTTCTTATTGCCACAACATGAGCATAAACCAAATTTCTAACAGTCTCTTTATCAGGAAAATTCTTACCCATATAAAAAGGTGTAGTGTTGTCCACACTTCCTCTTTTCTCATGTTCTTTCCTTAACTTTCTCAAAGCTTTTTTTCTTCTGTCCTCTAACTCTGTATCACTATCACTGGCACTAATAAAGTCATTAAGATCATATGATTCTCCAACAATGTGCTTAACATGAATTTCATTGTTCCCTTTATTACATCCAATCCACTCAACCTCTTTGTCTGTATGTTCATAGAAATCCTTCATGTCAACCTCTACTTCATTCATTATATGCTCCTCATCAATCCACTCACTATCTTCACTTTCATTGCTAACTTCCATATCACTATAAATATCCTTAGCAATGTCAATGTCTTCATCATTTTCCATCTCCACATAATTCTCAATTATAGTTTCATCATTCCCTACATTATCTAGTATAGGTGTGTTAGCCTCACTTTCATCTCCCTTATGTAGTAATGGTAACATGTTATTCTTTATAGGAGTCCTTTTCTTAACTAAGTCTCTATTACTCTTCTTAGTGGTCTTTTCCTCAATCACAACCTCTAAATCAGTATACTCATGCACATAGTAAATCACAATCAATTTGTACTTTGTTATATGATTGATCAAGTTCAAAACATCTTGATCATTTCTTAGTGCTTTTAACCCAAAATCTAAATTGCTATCTGGTATTTTGTACTAATAGTGCGTAGCATTCCTATTTTTATAACCTATCATTTCAAGCATGTCATTTAAATCAACAATTGAAAACAAATCAACATTAACCTCGTCAAAGTAGTTAAATATGCCATCCTTGTATTTTCTATTGGGAGAATCACTCAAATATCCCCCATGATGAATCTTCAAGCTAAAATAGTTGGGGAAATTACCTGTTCCACATGTTCAAAAAAATTAGGGTTAATAAATTAAGGTTACAAAGAGTCAAACAATAATTATGTTTAGAAATATTAGAACTTACGCTAAGCATATTCTTCATCATAAGTGTGAAGGTGCCACTCACATACCACCATCACAAATGAGTTGTTCTTTCAGATTCTAGGATTTTGAGATTATGAGTTTTTGATATTTTGTTATAGGATTTTAGGAAATGAAGAGTTTTTTAAGAGTGGGTGTTTTTTGATCATGTTTATGGACTACATAGAGTAGTTGAATCACAATAAAAGAAGAAGGAAAGAGGAGAAGGTTAGCTGGGAAATGAAAGGAAAAAATACCCCTCTAGCGGGGCCCAATAATGAGGTTAACTAACGAAGTTAGTGTCCAAGGATGTATGGTGGCAAACGTTTGCATAACGAAATGTAAACTGCCAAAAGTTTCTGACATTGATGTATTGTGTGAGAAAGTGCAAACCACTTAAAGGTAAAACTGTCGTTTTGCAAAAAGTAAGAAAAATAAAGTTTGTAATGATGATGTATTTCTTAAACTGTGTATTTTTTGTCGGTGGACAGTAATTTTAAGACGGAGGTAATATATGCTTTTTTCAATACAACTAGTTTTTTTGTTCTTTTAACCGGGTAATTTATTCTTATTGGAAATTTTGCCGTTACCACTTCAATGTTGTTTGCATTTAAAAAATTATATTTGATAACTATCACATTTTACTGGTAATAGGTACAAATTTTTATCATTATTGACACCCAAAATGATTAATGTTTTGTATTTTTTTTCTTTTCATTGATCAAGGCTTTTAGTTTGACATTTTGAGTCGACTAGTTCTAAGATGACTACCGTTTTAGTTAGTCCAAATTCATCGTAAGTAAATCTATGTAGTCACAAAATATTAATTTCTTATAATGATGTTCAATGGTTTTAAATTTTTAGCTAGTTTTTCTTGATGCAATCTTTCATATTGTAGTTCGATAGTTTCATCTTTTTATTTATGATTTTATTTTGTTCCATATTACAATAATCTAATTAACTGACTTATATTAGGTTGGATGTAATGGTCATCTTCTCATCGTGTTCATCTTGGTGTCACATCGGTTATTCTGCACACCACCTAACCCACAACCTAATAGCCTTAGTGGTAACCGTCTAAATAAACACATAAAAATACTTTTTTATGTAAACATACATCATGATATACCACATACACATTCACAAACAAATGAATGATAATAAATGGGTAGATTGTTACTCCCTTTTTTCCTTCTTTTCCGTTAGGTGAAGCTGACGACCTTACTAACCCAAAAACCTCCCATTCGCGCGCCAACCATTCTAATCTGTCACAAGCTTCACGTGTGGTGATGATATGCGATGACACAGTCTTGGAGAAACAACCATGACTAAAAAATTCTTTGCATATATTGCTGAAAGTGAAAGAATATCGCCATGTCGGGCTCTTTGCTAACCCCAAGAGGCAAAGTTAAATCTTTATGTTTCGTCGATTACCACAATGGATCTTATAACTTAAGTTTTAGACTTATGCAACCTCTGATTTAAAGTGGATGCTAATTGTAAGACCTAAAAACTGGGTTTTAGGTATTTATTTACAAGTATGTCATTGAGTAAGTTTGACTACGACTTTATACCTTGAAAGGCGTTACGTGATTGGTTAGTCAAACTATAAGTATAAAAAAAATATGTAAATGGTTTTAGAAAGATTAATGTGCCATAATTATAAAAGAAACGGATAGAAGGGATTAAATACGCCAGATGTCCAAAGTTATAAACTAACATATAATTAAATATGTTTTAGAATTACATATATATTATTCAAGGAATTTCTTGTGTTCTCTTGTACGTATGTGTCGATTAGAAAAGAGAGGGAAGCATATTTTTGATGATCTAATGGTGAAGGGTTTGAGGTTCTAAATTAAGGGTTAGGTTTACGAAAATAACCTCCCACAAGTAAGTAATCCCAATTTAAGTTATTTGGTGAACTATAAGTTAGGGTTTAAGTACCCAAGATTGGGGTTTTTGATTAATTGTGTTTATAAACCAAGTATTGAGATGTTTTTAATAATGGGTAAAGGTTATTTAATTTAAGAGCAAATTGGTAATTTGGGATTATGATCATATACTGATAAAAAGTGATTTTGTAATATAGGTGGTTTAGACACCCTTGATTGTTATGAAAATTAGGAATGTTAATATGTGTTAGTGATTATTGACTAAGAGCAAGCAAGGAAATTGATGATGACGTACTTATTGGTAAATTTAGCTTGGATTTAAGGTAAGTAACCAAGTTATAATATGTTATGATAATTGAATAATCATGTGTGTTATATGTTGGGGAAACATTGACTAAGATATCCTTTAGGTTTTAACGATGACAAATAAACGTTCGCAAAACTTTAAATAACAAACGTTAGCCAAAATCCGTAAAAACAAAAACAGTACCTCTGGCGCGCTGGTCACGCGCCATCACGTGGCCAACGCGCCACACTCGAATTCCGTTTTATGAAATTTTGCTCGTCATTTTTCCTTTTACCTGACGCATGTGGATCTATTAATAAAGGTATGTACATGATACTTGAGCAATTAAAAACACTCAAACGAGGTCTAAACTTAGAAAAGAGATAAAATAAGTCCTCTCATTTTTGACAAAACGCCAACTCATTTTCTTTATCAAACACCTCTAGCCAAGGCCATAAGTTCTTTTCAAAACCTAGTATAATCACACTTTCAACATCCCATCAAATGAAAGTATTCATTTAACCTTAATCTGGATTTACATTGTCTCTAATCACGTAACAAGTTTTACTTCCTTATTGGTCAAATTAAGTCAAAGGTCACTTTGCGTAAATGCATCCTTTCCCTTTAAACCGGATGTGCTTTAATTGAGATGCAAAACACTTAGCTTGTTTGCATCAAGATGATTAGTGATCATATCCATTGTTGATAATTATGGATTAAGTCATGATGACTATTTGAGTTTGTGATAATTGAAGGTTAATTATGCTTTGATTTTTCTTACCTTCCCACACTTAAAATGTTTTACAAACTCCCACATTCCTTTATATCTCACACACATCACTTACAACTCACTTTATACTAAACATTCCCCTAATCATTTGTTAATCTCCATTTCCCTACAAATGATTATTCTTGTCTCTCTACACAATCTATACATTCATTCTTATTTCTTAAATTATTCCATAATCATCATTGCCCAATCCTTTTCTCTCTTTGAAGGCAATTTGATTTACATACATAATTAATCCTTTGATTATCTTCATCTTCATCATTCAAAACCTTAAACCTTCACCACTTAAACCTTCTGCATCTTATCCTCACATGTGACAATTCACATTCCCTTACACAATGTACCTTCTTGTACTTGTTGTCTCTTACCTTCCACATATACGCTCCTATGTGTCACATCACAACATTCTCACCCGCAAATTCCCCATTCTCTTCTTCACTCACCCACTCACACACACTCTCATTTGAATTTGAATTTCACACACACACACACACACATATACACACACTTAAAGCTTCCTCTATACTCTTCACTCATACACTTCTACATTTGAAATTTAAATCTCACACACTTCACAAATCTTTCTCTACACACTTTACCAAATCACTTTCTTCAAATTTCAAATTTGAATTTGAAATATAATATCTTATCCATCACATCAATGCCAACTCATTCACAACCCATACACACTCACCTCTTACAATTTAAATTTGAAATTCAAAATTATTCCCCTCATAACATCCACCATTTCTCTCTAAGAAAAGCATATTCCTTTGGCATATTCCTTTTCTCTTAACCATGCCAACTCACTCACTCAACCATAGTTAGTTTCTAACTAATCCAATCACATATGAGGAATACCCAATATACCATTTGTCTAATGGTTCTTTTCTATCTCCTTGAAATTTAACAAACATCCCCAAATCTTCTTTTAAACACTTCATAATCGTTTTTATCAAATGGCTATTTGAGTTGGTTGACCTTGAGTGTAAGAATAATGGAAATGTCAAAGCGTGAAGTACAATTGAGGGTTTAAGGATGGGTGATAACGCCTTAATTATACATGTTTTCAGCGGCGTTATTATATATATTATTATCATTTCTTGTGAACTTTCGATACTTAATAGCATGAAATGTGTGCATGTTTACTTGAAGATAGGCCAAGCTCAAAGTGTTTGAAATACAAGTGTTTACGCTATATGGAAGACAAATTAGAAGATAATAAATAATGAAGTCTAAAAGTTCAAGCAAGTACGCCGCACTTCCCCTGGTGTGCGCCGCACTTGGCCACGAAATAAATGAAATTAGTAAATGTAAGAAGTGCGCCGGTTTTTCCTGGATGTGCGCCACACTTGGCCTATGCATTAATGAAGTTTTAGCCGACTTAGGCGGAAGTACGCTGCACTTATATGTTTGTGCGGCGCATTTCTGGCCTCGCCCAACCTATAAATAAAGATGCTTTATTCCCATTTTACACACACTTCAAGAGAAACAATTCTTAATCATTCTCCATCATCTCCTGGTGTTTAGGCATGAAATTCCAGCAAGAACGAAGAAGGTTTCATAAGATTTAGTATAATACGGGTTTAATAAGATTCAATATTTGTAAACGGGTTGTTTATGATTCATAGTCTATCCGAATCTTGTACGTTTCTTATCTATCTATTTAACTTTGTTATTATGAACTTCGTAGCCATGAGAGGCTAAACCTCTTATGACTACTCGGTTACGTTGATATAATAAAGAAGCATTTGGAATTATTGTGATCTTGTTAATCTTAAGTTTGTATCAAAATCCTATCGTGTCTAATCTTGTCAACTTTGTTTATCAACTTTGATTACATACACATAATGGTATAGGTCGAAAGGCCCGTTATGTACTATATAATTTTTATGATTTGCATGACACATTTGATTAAGTTAAACTAATATAAATCTTAAGTTAAAACAGTTAATTTGTAAAAAAATTTTTTGACGAGAAACCTTTTTATAAGTTAAAAAATAAAATTAAAGATCATAATTATTACCATTGCTGCTGAATTATATGCAACTATCCGATTAGTCATATCTCTTTATCATCGAATTTACTTTCTATCATTTACTTGTTATTTTACTTAAAAATATTATTATAATTTATATTAACTTTTGTGATTATACAAACATAACCAAATCCCTGTGGACGTCCTGGTCTTACCTAAAATATTATTCTACTTACGTGGGTTATACTTTACCCGTGTGTTGGTCTAAAATCAGTAAAACTTGTCTTATAAATTTAAAGCTTTCACAACACATCAAAGTTTTTGACACCGCTGCTGAGGATTTTAAACTGTTCTATTATCACTACTTGGTAATTAAAACAAATATTAATCTCTTTTTCCTTCAAAAAATCATTCTGCTCGCTTTCTATGACTTTCGTTGCAAAAAGTGCACTACACTTTCTGCAATCAAACGTTTTTTTCCTAAAAACGTTCTCTAAAATCTATATCCAACATTTCACTTTGGATGCATACACGTGCTTTCAATTCTGAACTTGTCGAACCATTGTCTAAACCTGAAAGAACTCTAAATCGTAGACTTCGTCGACGAAACAAGAGAGTCCCATTCAAACGAAGGGACGAACGACCCGAACACCCAAGAGTAATTTATCCACCTATCCTTGATATCACCCATTTCCATTACTTTCTAAACCTCCTTGAAAATCATTATCCAATGGATGATGAACCCATGTGGGCAGCTGACCGAGTTGTCGCTCCGACTCTCAGTCCGACAATCACCATTCATGAAACCGCAAATGAATTCGCCATTAAAGGAAACCACTTGACTCTCGTCAAAGGGAACCAATATGATGGTAGAATCAGAACTGATCCTCACAAGCACATTCATAAATTTATCAGTGTATGTGATATGTTGAAATACAGATAAATCAAAAATGAAGCCGTCCGCCTAATGATGTTTACTTATCACTCACGGGTGAAGCAAAAACTTGGTTGGTTAAACTCAACGAAGGAACAATTGAATTCTGGGATGAACTTCGTACCGCTTTTATTAGCCGATTCTTTCCCCCAACTCTCTTCGATCGACTTTTTGGGGAAATCCGAGCCTTTTTCCAACATGAACATTAAACTCTAACAGATGCTTGGCTTCGAATGAAATAAATGCTCATAAATTGCCATGGCCACAATTTGACCAAGGGAAATATTATCAAAATCTTTTATCACAACCTTAACGAAACAACTCAAGAAGCTCTAAATGTCATAGCTGGCGGTATCTTCCTTTATAAAACACCAAATCAAGCCTATCAACTTCTCGAATACAAGGTCTTACTCAAACTTGATTAGGCTAACAACCAAAAACCTAAACAATCTCTCAAGAAAACTATAGATGTGGCTGATGAAGGCATCAATAATTCTGATACTGACAAAATTATGGCAAGAATAGATGCCATGACTTTAAACATGGATGCTCAGTATAAAGAAATGAAATCTCATAATGAATGTAATCGTTGCGGAGGTAACCACTCAATCGCAGATTTTAACGATGATGACACACCTATGTCTCGCGAAGAGGAAGCAAAATTCATGCAAACCTTTTGACGTACACGTTTTTACAATGATTACCGCGAACGTGACTCACATCATGATATTTGGCGTTCAAGTGGAAGAAACGATTACAATCGAGATTATTACCAACCCAACTCTGATGATAAACCTGACCTTCAATAACAATTGAGCGATTTTATAAAATCTCAATAATCAATGAACTCTTTTGTTAAAGAAACATTCATGGATCTCAAAACCAAACTCGAAACCACAACCAAAAATCATCAAGCCTCGATCTAATATTTAGAAGCAAAGTTCGACATACTTGTTGACAAGAAAAATACTCAACCTTCTAGATCTCTTCTTAGTAACACCCAATTAAACCCCTGAGGTAACTCATCTAAACCATACCAACCACCTTAATCTCAAAACGATCACGTAAATACCGTATTTACACGAAGTGGTAAATCCTATGTCCTACCCACCAACCCAAATGATTCACAAAAAGATTCTAAGTTTCCTATCAAATTCGATAGTGACGATGAAGAAGAGGAATCTACACCTCAACCTAAATCTCAAACTCCAAAACCAGTAAAAGAAACACCAATACCCAAGCTATATAGATCAAAGATCCCATATCCTCAACGCCTACGAAAAGAGAAAATGGAAGCCCAATATGGAAAATTCCTTGATATGATTCAAGCCGTTCGAATCAATGTATCTTTTGTCGATGTATTAGCAGGAATGCCGAATTATGGCAAATTTCTCAAAGAACTTGTCAGTAACAAACATAAGCTTGAACAAATCTCATCCGCTTTCCTTAGCGATGAAAGTTCAGCTATGATCCAAAACAAAGTTTCACCCAAACTCGGAGACCCCGGAAGTTTCTGTCACACCCCTCCAGGCAGAAACACGAGGCGTAACATCATGGATATCATCACAACACAATGGTATCAACAATAGAGAGAACTAAATGAAATAGATAAACAAAGGAGACACAACGTGTCCTGACAATATCTAACACAAGATAAAGGAGTCTTGGATTAAGATAACAAAGTCATACCACAAGGAAACATAATCCCAAGGTCTAAACATCCAATGATCAATTAAATAGCAAACAATTCAAAAGACATAAATAAAATCTCTAGGAGAATGACTTTGCATGCAAGCCTATGGTCTCACTAGCCACTCTTCCTAACATCAACATCCTCAACATGATTACCTAAAAATGATGCTTAAAAACGTCAACATAAAGTTGGTGAGAGTCATAGGTTTAAGACACGAAAATCAAATCCATAATTGTAAATTACTGTGATAATAAAGAAAACATTGCAGGACAATAAATGAACTACCATACTGGCTAACATGCAAATCCAATCAATCGCACCAAGGTCTCTGTGGTTACCCCCTTAGCCCAGGACATGGGTACTCTCAAAGTAACCTTCCTGCCCGCTAGGCCATAGTACCTTCCACTAAACAGGTTATGGATACCCGCAGGTGATCCCCCTGACTTAGTTTACAATTCTCCATATCACATCACAAACATGTAGCACACAACATACAATAGTCACATATAGTCCATGCATCTTTGACAACACATTATCACAGTAATCAAAACATTTCTAAACACTTTGCATCATTTCCACCCTAATAAATCATAAGAAAAGAGGGGTTATGAAACTCACCTGATGCACAAGCAGCTTCCAAACAGTATCAACACAAGCTACATAATACAAACACAAATGTGTTACACACAACCAAGCTAAAAGCTCAAGTCCATGTAACAATCATATTATGGATGTCTAAGGGTTTGATTAACCATCATGGGTCACCCCAACACCATGCCTAACCTTAACCATCTTGTTAACAAATTCAGAATTTTAGCGTGTCTTGACTAACTTAAAAACCTTACTTGATGACCTTTATAAATTATACCAAAAATCATCGATGTTCCTTTATGTGTTCTCTAACTACCATTGGGTTCCCAAAATCCATTTACGTGCACAAGTACTCCTAAGAAAATCAAACTTCAAAACAGTCCCGATTCAGATATGATTGCACACTAAAACGTTTGGACTTATTAACCATACTTAGACATAAAATTAGAAGGTATCCTTCTGGGTTTTCTTTATATACATATGTAACTTAACTAATGTAGAAGGGATAAGCTTAATTCAAATTTTACGTTAGGTTTTTACCCTCCTAAACATGATCTAAATCTGACCCGTATTTACTGTTTTGACAACTTTTAGTGTAACCAACATTTGAATGACTTCCCGACCTTAAAAACTTTCGAGGCCAGATTTTATGGAAAGTAGACTCTTTTGGCTTATTCATAGGCTCATGAAACATATCAATACACGTTTTTATCATCTAGATATCAGTCGTTGAACACGACCCAAAATTATGCTCAACCTTAAATCAAGTTTTAACCCAAATCTAACCGAATCAATTGCATGAACATGACCCTAATCAAGCCCTAATCATTCTATCATCATCAAATATCATTAATATTCTGAATTTTATGAAACCCTAGATCCATCATAATTAATTGTTACATGATTAAAAAGTTAAATAAGAATAGAATAAATACCTAGTTCTCTTACTTGCTCACACGCGATCTAGCTCTTAAATTCTTGAATCAAAACTTGTTTACCTTGATCTTAGGGGCTGAGGTCGACACCATGAGAGGAGGAGGAATAAAAACCTAAATTATGAAGGATTTACAGGTTTTAATAAAAGTATACAAGTCTTAGTCCAAATCAAAAACCTTTTTCCCTTTTTTTTTCTTTTGGGCCGATCGGCCATACCCCCCATAAATCTTTTTATTTTTTTATTATTAGATATATTATTATATATATATTTATTATTTATTTTATTTATTAAATCATTAATTACATATTCACCTTCAATACCTTAAGTTTTTACAAAAACTAGTAAATGTGGAAAAATCCGATTTTGCTCAAAAACTACTTTCTAAAAAAAAATTTCATTTCACCATTTCGCTTTTCTATTTTAGAAAGTCCACTATAAATACCTCAAAATTTTACTCACTTACTTAATACCAAAGAAGAAACATTTTTCACATAAACGCTTTACACAAAATCATCCAACTATTGACGTAGCATTGCAATGCAATACGCCATTCCCTTCCATTATCACTTCACGTGAACAAATGAAATACTCATCACCAAATACAAACGCATTCAAAATGAGATGATCATACACCTCAAAATGATATTAAGCACATAGTTAACTCAACTAGCACACATAAAATTATATAGCACAACACTTAAACACATAAAATGAGCTCTTAGCCAAACCTAACAGTATGACTAACCTGCTCAGATCACGGGTGTCACAGTATCCCCTCCTTTAGGAAATCTCGTCCTGAGATTTAACTGGCCGATTCAACAGCACGATCAACAAATAACTGAGGATACTTAGACTTCATATTCTCTTCGCGCTCCCAAGTGAACTCGGGACCACGCTTTGAATTCCAATAAACTTTCACAAGTGGTGTTCTACTACATTTCAAACTCTTAATCTCACGATCCATAATTTCTACAGGTTCCTCAACAAAACATAAAGTCTTGTCGATTTTGATTTCATTTAACGGCACATGCAAATTAGAATTCCCCAAACACTTCTTCAAATTTGACACATGAAAGGTGTCATATACACTATTTAACTCCTCAGGTAACCTCAACCTATACGCTACAAGGCCAATCCTTTTAAGAATCTCAAACGGTCCTACATATCTTGGTGCTAACTTACCCTTCTTTCCAAAACGCACTACGCCCTTCCATGGCGACACCTTTAACAATACACGATCTCCCACCTTAGACTTTAACGGCTTACGCCTAAAATCAACATAGCTCTTTTAACGATCTCTCACCGCTTTGAGATTTTCCTTAATCAATACCACCTTATTTGTCGTCTCTAGTACTAACTCAGGTCTAGTCAAGCTACTTTCTATAATCTCTGCCCATAGAACAGGCGACCTACATTTTCTACCATACAAAGCTTCAAACGGAGCACACCGAATGCTTAATTGATAACTACCACCAAAATCGATAACACATGCCCTCATTATATCCTCTAAAGTCTGATTCATATGTTCCCTTTGTCTATCCGCTTGGGGATGCTAAGCAGTACTCAAATCCAATTGCGTCTCTAACACTTTCTACAGCGTTTGCCAAAACCGCAAGGTAAATCATCCATCTCAATCTGAGTTGATCGTCACCAGAATTCCATTCCTTGCTATTATCTCATCAATATAAATCCTTGTCAACTTTACATCTTGCAATCTTCTTGTATAGCTAGTAAATAAGCTAACTTGGTCAGTCTATCGACCATCACCCAATTCACATCATACTCACTACTTTGACCTTGGAAATTTAGTGATAAAATCCATGGTGATTCTATCTTATTTTTACTCAAGTATCTCAGGCTGTTGCAGTAAGCCAAAAGTCTTTAACATTGAAACCTTCACCCCTTAAACAAATCCGACAATTGCTAACCTATGTAGCTATATCCTTTTCTACACGTGGCTACCAATACATGTCTCCAAGGTTATAGTATGTCTTATCCGCTCCCGAATGTACCAAGTACCTTGATGCATGGGCCTCAACCATTACACTTCCTACCAATAAAACCCAAATTCGATCCATAAAGTACAAATTCTTGTCTCCTTTTCTTTCCATCTGTTGCTCTAAACCATGTAGCCTTTCTGTGAGTATGTTCTCTTGCTTGAACGCCTCACTTTGGGCTGCCAGTATCATTCCTCTTACTCGTCTTGATTTCACTCTCTCATTTCTACTCAACGCATCACCATTACATTCTCTTTATCGGGGTATCACACAAATCATTCTTCAAAGTCTGAAAAGCCTCTTCTTGTTCTACGCTCCACTCATACTTCTGATTCCTCTCATTTAGGGAAGTAAGGGGGTTCACTAATCTTTAAAAAAATCGCGATGAATGTCGGTAGTAACCTGCCACTCCTAAGAATAATCATCCAATTCCTCACTACCTCACTCTTACTCGGGTCCACGTAATTACGTTATGGTTGACCACGTGACCAAGAAAATGCACTTCTTCCAACCAAAACTCACACTTAGAAAACTTCGCCTATAGCTTCTCCTTCCTCAGTAACCCAACACTAACTTCAAGTGAACTTCATGCACTTCCTTCGAATTTGAGTATGTCAGAATGTCATCAATGAATACGATGACAACCTACCTCAGTATGGTTTGCAAACCCGGTTCATTAAGTCCATGAAAACCGTTGGTGCATTGGTTAACCCAAAAGGTATAACCGTAGACTCAAAATGTCCGTATCTCGTTCGAAATGCGTTCTTTAAAATGGCATCCTCATGCACTCGTATCTGATGATAACCTGACCGAAAATCTACCTATAATAAAGGACATACTCCTCGTAACTGATCGAACAAGTCATCAATCCTAGGGACTGGATAACGGTTTTTAACAGTTAATGTGTTCAACTCCCAATAATCAATACACATGCTAAAAGAACCATCCTTCTTCTTAACAAATAACACCGGTGCTCCCCACGGAAAATGACTAGGTCATATGCAACCCTTGTTTTGAAACTCTTGAAGTTGTCCAGACAATTCTTGCATTTCCGAGGGTGCCAAACGATATGGAGACTTCGTGACTGGCGTCGCTCCATGAACCAAACCTATGCGGAACTCAACTTGTCGTCGTGGTGGTCATTGATAAATCTTCCAGAAACACATTAATAAAATATCGTACCACGGGTATATCACTTATCCTAGGTTCATCTACCTTAGCGTTCATTAGGGCTTTGGCGGCTCCCAAAGTACGTTCCCCATGAACTCAAAATATCTCATCGCCTTCCAACGATATTCTAACCACCTTCTCATAACATACTATCACAAACTTCCTCTTAGACAAACAGTCTATTCACACAATCACATCAAAGCTTCCACGACTTAACGGTATCAACAAACTCCAAAGGTTACGAACAATCCAATAAGATAACAAACGAATATCGAGTCAAAGGCTAGAATGCATATAGGAGATTCCACATATACAGGTAGACGTGGATCAAATGACATAAGAATCCTTTGAAAGAAAGGATACGTATATGCACCGAGTGAAAACGCAACCGAAAGAAAATCAACAGGCGTACCACGACAAATGAACATAAAAAAATATCAATACGAAAGACGGAAATTCTTATACCAATTATCGACTTAACTCGAAAGGTCAAAATAAATAATGTTTTTATAAAAATCAATTTAAATTAAGAAAGTCACTTTAAGTATAAAAATCATTTTAAATAATAATGAAATTGTCTTAAATGTAATCTTTGAAAAATTCATTCTGGTTGTCATAAAAAAAATATAGAGACGGTTATCTAATGGTGTATCGTACCTTACCACTCTGAATCACTTTAAACCTGCTTTTTATAATAAAATAAAAATCTATTTACAAAGATCATTTTATACACAATTTTCTACAAACACCAACACAATACTTCCAAAGGGTTTTTATAATTAGACATCAACTATAAAATATATCAATTATAAAATATGTTACTCAACAAAGGACATCATAATACCAAAAGGGATCGTAAAACACCGTACAGACTCTAACACAATTCTATTTTTTTGAAAACGAAAGAAAATACCAGGAACCATATACTCAAAATAGAATCAAACGAACTCGTACAAGAAAACTCATGCAAGACGTTATGTACCCAAAATAAAATGTTAGGTCTTATCCAAAATAATAATCAACAGAGCAAACCTAAAAGCATCGATACTAACACGTCGCCAACGGGTTATGAAAACCAAGGGATATACAATCAAGGGAGTAATGATACACACTAATATGTTAGGAACAATTAGTGCTTAAAAGAAACGTTTGATACTCATACGAGAAATTAATGCAACGAAAGAACTAACGAAACGCGCCTATATCCGAAAGAGCAAATCCAAACAACCAATATACATCAAGACGTAGAATGGAAAAAAAAGCAGGTATCCTTACTAATAATGTACGATGAAGGGATGCTAAGCTTAGACTTAGGAAATCCGAACAAACAACCGAGCAAACGAACAACCTCTATAATAGCAATACTAGGTATCCGCAAATACTAGATAGATGGGCAAACTTACTATCTATACAACTCAACTTAACATATCCTCCAATTAGGGTAAAAGAAAAAAAATTCTCTACCTTTACCACCATCCTTATCATAAATACACATATCAAAAAGGAAAACATACTACACTACCACCTTACCACCAAACATAAATAAATGCAATCATGGTCACAGGTTTATGTGTGTGATGCCTTTATAATTATGTTGGCCACCATAATTATAAGTGGCTCCTTTCACACGTGTACTTACTTCCAAGATTACCCATTTCAATCATAATTCACATATGAGCACATATACCACATTGCACATCTTAAACCACTCCAACTTAACACATAAAGGATGCTCCATCAATTAACTACTTATTATATCAAAATAAAATCAAAACGACATAAAGGAACGAAAATCTCACAACAACTCCTAAAATATGAAATATCCGAAAGAAATAATCAATAACAACATGACGAGGTAAAGGACGGGATAAACTTATGTTGGGCCTCGCTTGGGTTTGACTTTGCCTCCGCAAGAATCACCCGACTCTGCGGGTCCAGCCCTACTACACGCATCTGACAAACGATCAACTATCCTATCTCCTTCGGTTCCACAAGAGGCTCCTCTTATGGGTCCTTATAACGCTTAAGTCCAGTTGGGAAAACGGTTCCTCAACGAGACTTCTTACGGGTGAGGGGAAAACATAGCTAAAATAATAAGAAAGTAATACATATCATATCAGATAATGGTAGGCAAAATAACTAAAATGACAACTTAGCAAAATACAAGATATATAAGCTATGCAAAAATAAAGGGAAAGCATAACAGTTATAGCATCAAACACTTAAGCCCTAAATGCATCTACATGAAGGACCCCTTGGTTATAGTCTAGG
This sequence comes from Tanacetum coccineum, assembly GCA_026074375.1. Lineage (NCBI taxonomy): Eukaryota > Viridiplantae > Streptophyta > Magnoliopsida > Asterales > Asteraceae > Tanacetum > Tanacetum coccineum. Next base: position 29,566 of record BQNB010014951.1, read on the forward strand.
CTCAACCACCTACTTCTCTATAACCAAAGGCTCTGATACCAATCTGTCACACCCCGTCTAGGCGGAAACACGAGGCATAACATCATGTATATCATCACAACATAATGGTATCAACAATAGAGAGAACTAAATGAAATAGATAAACAAAGGAGACACAATGGGTCATGAAAATATCTAACATAAGATAAAGGAGTCTTGCATTAAGATAACAAAGTCATACCACAAGGAAACATAATCCCAAGGTCTAAACATCCAATGATCAATCAAATAGTAAACAATTTAAAAGACATAAATAAAATCTCTAGGAGAATGACTCCGCATGCAAGCCTACGGTCTCACTAGCCACTCTTCCTAACATCAACATCCTGAACATGATTACCTCAAAATGATGCTTAAAAACGTCAACATAAAGTTGGTGAGAGTCATAGGTTTAAGACACCAAAATCAAATCCATAATTGTAAATTACTATGATAATAAAGAAAACATTACAGGACAATAAATGAACTACCATACTTGCTAACATGCAAATCAAATCAATCACACAAATAACCGGCAAACGACTACAAGACGTCTCATATCGCACCAAGGTCCCTGTGGTTACCCCCTTAGCCCAGGACATGGGTACTCTCAAAGTAACCTTCATGCCCGCTAGGCCACAGTACCTTCCACTAAACAGGCCATGGATACCCGCAGGTGATCCCCCTGACTTAGTTCACAATTCTCAATATCACATCACAAACATGTAGCACACAACATACAATAGTCACGTATAGTCCATGCATCTTTGACAACACATTATCACAGTAATCAAAACATTTCCAAACACTTTGCATCATTTCCACCCCAATAAATCATAAGAAAAGAAGGGCTATGAAACTCACCTGGATACTCAACCGCAGCTTCCAAATCTCTACACGCATCTATACAAATAAATAAACACGGTTACACAAGACCAAGCTAAAAGCTCTAGTCCATGTAACACGCATATGATGGATGTCTAATGATTTAGTTAACCATCATGGGTCACCCCGACACCATGCCCAACCTTAACCATCTCATTAACACTTTACACTAGCTACTTACAATTAACTCAAAATTGCAGAATTTTAGCGTGTTTTGACTAACTTAAAAACCTCACTTAATGACCTATATAAATTATACCAAAAATCATCTATGTTCTTTTATATGTTCTCTAACTACCATTGGATTCTCAAAAGCCATTTACATGCACAAGTACTCCTAAGAAAATCAAACTTCAAAACAGTCCTGATTCGGATTTGATTACACACTAAAAAGTTTGGACTTATTAACCATACTTAGACATAAAATTAGAAGGTATCCTTCTGGGGTTTCTTTACATACATATGAAAATTAACAACTGTATAAGGTATAAGCTTAATTCGAATTTTAAGTTAGGTTTTTACCCTCCTAAACATGATCTAAATCTGACCAGTATTTACTGTTTTGAGAACTTTTAGTGTAACCAACATTTGAATGACTTCCCGACCTTAAAAACATTCAAGGCCGGATTTTCTGGAAAGTAGACTCTTTTGGATTATTCACAGGCTTAAGAAACATCTCAATACACGTTTTTATCATCTAGACATCAGTCGTTGAACATAACCTAAAATTCTGCTCAACCCTAAATCAAGTTTTAACGCAAATCTAACCTAACCAATTGCATGAACATGACCATAATCAAGCCCTAATCATTCTATCATCATCAAATATCATTAATATTCTGAATTTTATGAAACCTTAGATCCATCATAATTAATTGTTACATGATTAAAAAGTTAAATAAGAATAGAATAAATACCTAGCGCTCTTACTTGCTCCTACGCGATCTAGCTCTTAAATTCTTGAATCAAAACTTGTTTTTCCTTGTTCTTAGGGGCTGAGGTCGACACCATGAGAGGAGGAGCAGGAATAAAAACCTAAATTATGAAGGGTTTACAGGTTTTAATAAAAGTATACAAGTCCTAGTCCAAATCAAAAACCTTTTTCCCTTTTTTTGGGCCGATCGGTGTAGCACCTCGGAAAAATTTAGAACTTCTTTTCATTTTATGTGAGATTATGTACCGCAATCATTTGCGAATTTGCCGTTATTTTCCAATAAAAAGTTATTCCTCAAGTGACATACAAATATTTTACACTATTAAGAGTTATAATAACGCGTATAAATCGTCATGATGTTTACGGATCAAAAAGGGATACTTTAAAAAACGCGTAGCAATAAAAATCATATTTTTATTTTTATTTTTATTTTACGCCGCGCGAAACAAAGTCGCACGACTATATTATTTTGTAAACCCGTAATCCAACAATTACGTAGCATTGCATGCAACACTCTTTCATTTCCAGTATCACCACAAATGGCCATACACTAACAAAATGGAATACTTAACACCAAACTCATATGCACACAAAATAAGATAATCATTTACCTCTAAAATGACATCATGCACATAAGTAACCCACTTCAACTTACATATAGAACACATAGCACGCAAGAAACATACAAAATGGACACTTAGCCATTTCTAAAGGTATAAACTAACCTGCTTCAAATTACGAGTTTGTCATAGTTATCCCCCTCCTATATGGGAAATCTCGTCCCGAAATTAACTAAGTTTGGTTTTTAACAAAATGATCAACAAATAATAAACTGGAGGATAACTTAAGACTTCATATAGTCTCTGCGTTCCCAAGTGAACTCGGGACCACGCTTTGAATTCCAATGAACTTTCACAAGTGGTATTCTACTACGTTTCAAACTCTTAATCTCACGATCCATAATTTCTACAGGTTCCTCAACAAAACGTAAAGTCTTGTCGATTTTGATTTCATCAACGTACATGCAAATTAGCATTCCCCAACAACTTCTTCAAATTTGACCACTATGAAGTGTCCAATGTACGCTATTTAACTCCTCAGGTAACCTTAACCTATACGCTACAAGGCCAATCCTTTCAAGGATCTCAAACGGTCCTACATATATTGGTGTTAACTTACCCTTCTTTCCAAAACGCACTACGCCCTTCCAAGGCAACACCTTTAACAATACACGATCTCCCACCTCAGACTCTAACGACTTACGCCTAAAATCAACATAGCTCTTTTAACGATCTTTCACCGCTTTGGGCTTTTCCTTTACCAACACTACCTTATCATTCGTTTCTTGTACTAACTCAAGTCCAATCAAACTACTCTCTCTCTAATCTCCGCCCATAGAACAAGCGACCTACATTTCCTTCCATACAATGCTTCAAACGGAGCACACCGAATGCTCAAATGGTAACTACCACCAAACTCGATAACATATGCCCTCATTATATCTTCCAAACTCTGAATCATACGTTCACTTTGTCCATTCGCTTGAGGATGCTAAGCACTACTCAAATCCAATCGCGTCTCTAACACTTTCTGCAGTGCGTGACAAAACCACGAGGTAAATCATCCATCTCAAATTGAGTTGATCATCACTAGAATTCCATTCCTTGCTATTATCCAATCAATACAAATCCTTTCCAACTTTACATCTTGAAATCTTCTTGTATAGCTAGAAAATGAGCTAACTTGGTCAGTCTATCGACCATTTCAACATGCACGCAAATCACACATACTTACTATTTGACCTTGAAATTAGTGATAAAATCCATGGTGGATTCAAACGTCATTTTCACTCAATATCTCATACTGTATTAGCAACCAAGAAAGTATTGACATTGCAGCCTTCACCTCTAAACAAATTCGAGCATTGCTACAATAAGGAGCTAATCCTTTTCTACACGTGGCTACCAGTACATGTCTCCAAGGTTATAGTATGTCTTATCCGCTCCGAGGATGTACTACAGTAATCTTGATGCATGGCCTCATCCCATTATACATTCCTACCAATAGAACCCAAATTCGATCCATAAAGTACAAATTCTCGTCTCTTTTTCTTTCCATTTGTTCCTCTAAACCATGTAGCCTTTCTACGAGTACGTTCTCTTGCTTGAACGCCTCACTTTGGGCTGCCAGCATCATTCCTCTTACTCGTCTTGATTTCACTCTCTCCTTTCTACTCAACGCATCACCCATTACATTCGCTTTATCGGGGTATCACACAAATCATTCTTCAAAGTCTGAAAAGCCTCTTCTTGTTCTATGCTCCACTCATACTTCTAATTCCTCTTAGTTAGGGAAGTAAGGGGTTCAATCAATCTAAAAAAAATCGCGATGAACGTCGGTAGTAACCTGTTAATCCTAAGAATAATCATCCAATTCCTCACTACCTCACTCTTACTCTGGTCCACGTGATTACGTTATGGTTGACCACGTGACCAAGAAAATGCACTTAACCAAAACTCACACTTAGAAAACTTCGCCTATAGCTTCTCCTTCCTTAGTAACCCAACACTAACTTCATGTGAACTTCATGCACTTCCTTCGACTTTAAGTAGTCCAGAATGTCATCAATGAATATGATGACAAACCTACCTAAGTACGGTTTGCAAACTCGGTTCATTAAGTCCCTAAAAACCACGGGTGCATTGGTTAACCCAAAAGGCATAACCGTAGACTCAAAATGTCCGTATCTCGTTTAAAATGTGGTCTTTAGAATGGCATCCTCATGCACTCGCAGCTGATGATAACCTGACCGAAAATCTACCTTTAAGAAAGGACACGCTCCTCGTAACTGATCAAACAAGTCATCAATCCTAGGGAGTGGATAACGGTTTTTAATAGTTAATTTGTACAACTCCCTATAATCAATACACATGCGAAAAGAACCATCCTTCTTCTTAACGAATAACACCGGTACTCCCCACGGAAAATGACTAGGTCATATGAAACCCTTGTCTCGCAACTCTTAAAGTTGCCTGGACAATTCTTGTATTTCTGAGGGTGCCAAACGATATGGATACTTCACGACCGGCGTCGCTCCATGAACAAAACCTATGCGGAACTCAACTTGTCATCGTGGTGGTCATTGATAAATCTCCCGGAAGCACATCAATAAAACCTCATACCACGGGTATATCACTTATCCTAGTTTCATCTACCTTAGCGTTCATTAGGGCTTTAGCGGCTCCCAAAGTACGTTTCCCATGAACTCGAAATATCTCGTCACCTTCCAACGGTATTCTAACCACCTTCTCATAACATACTACTACAAACTTCCTCTTGGATAACCAGTCTATTCCCACAATCACATCAAAGCTTCCATGACTCAACGGTATCAACGAACTCCAAAGGTTACGAACAATCAAATAGGATAACAAACGAATATCGAGTCAAAGGCTAGAATGCATATAGGAGATTCCATATATGCAAGTAGACGGGGATCAAATGACATAAGAATCCTTTGAAAGAAAGGATACGTATATGCACCGAGTAAACACGCGAACGAAAAAAAAATCACATCGTAAACCACGACAAAAGAACAGATTAAAAAAGAATACAATACAAAAAGATGACGAAAATTCTTATTACCATTACTCAACTATACAAACGAAAGACTAAATAATATAAATGTTTTTAAAAAAATCAATTTAAAATAAAGAATGTCACTTTAAGTATAAAAATCATTTTAAAGGATAAATAAAATTGTCTTAAATGTAATCTTTATAAAATTAGCATATCTGGTTTCCATAAAATCTATAAATGGTTATCTAATGAGTAATCGTACCTTACCACTATGAATCACTTTAAATCTGCTTTTTATAATCAAATAAAAATCTATTTACAAAGATCAGTTTATACACAGTTTTCTCCAAACACCAATACAATACTTCAAAAGGGTTTTTTTTTATAATTAGACATCAATTATAAAATATGTTACTCAAACCAAAAGGGATAGTAAAACCCGTAACAGACACTAAACGACAATTTTTATTTGCTTGAAAACAAAAGAAAATACCAGAAACCACATACTAAAAATAAAATCAAACGAACTCGTACAAGAAAACTCATGCAAGATGTTACATACTCAAAAGAAAATGTAAGGAATTATCCAAAACAACGATCAACAAAGCAAACCTAAAAGCATCGATACTAACATGTCGCCAACGGGTTACGAAAACCAAGGGATATACAACCAAGGGAGTAATGATCCACACTAATATGTTAGGAACAATTACTACTTAAAAGAAACGTTTGATACTCATTACCTAATCAAGGCAAACGAAAGAACAAACAAATGCGCCTATCTCCGAAAGAGCAGATCCGAACAACCAATATACATCAAGACGTCGAATAGAAAAAATTAGGTATCCTTACTAACAAAGTACGATGAAGGGATGCTAAGATTAGACTTAGGAAATCCGAACAAACAACCGAGCAAACGAGCAACCTCTATAATAGCAATACTAGGTATCCACAATTACTAGATAAAAGGGCAAACTTACCTATCAATAATACAACTTAACTCAACATAACCTCCCAACTAAGGGTAAGAGAAAATTATCTAGTCCATAACCGACCATCTTTATCATAAATAACACAAAAGAAAACATATTATACACTACCACCTTACAACCAAACACAAATAAATGCAATCATGGTCACAAGTCTACGTGTGTGGTTCCTTTATAATTATGTTGGCCACCGTAATTATAAGTGCCTCCTTTCACACGAGTACTTACTTCCAAGATTACCCATTTCAATCATAATTCACATATAAGCACATATTCCACATTGCACATCTTAAACCACTCTAACTTAAGACATAAGGGATGCTCCATCAAATAACTACTTACTTATATCAAGATAAAATCAAAACGACATAAAAGAACGAAAGTTTCGCAACAATTCCCAAAATATAAAATATCCAAAAGAAATAATCAATAACAACATGACGAGGTAAAGGACGGGATAAACTTATGATGGGCCTCGCTTGGGTTTGACTTTGCCTCCACAAGAATCACCCGACTCTGCGCGGGTCCAGCCCTACTACGCGCATCCGACAAACGATCAACTAATCCTATCGTCCTTCAGTTCCACAATAGGACACCTCTTATGATCCTTATAACACTTAAGTCCTTATTGAGAAAACGGTTCCCCCCCAACGAGACTTATCAACGGGGGGGGGAAAAAACATAGCTAAAATACTAAAAAGTAATACATACATACCAATAATGGTAGGCAAAATAAAACTCAATGACAACTTACAAAATACGATATATAATGAAGCATGGAAAAATAAAGGGAGCATAACAGTTATAACATCAAACACTTAACCCTAAATGCATCTACAGACGGAACCCCTAGGTTATAGTCTAGGCTCAACCACCTAGTTCTCTATAACTAAAGGCTCTGATACCAATCGGTCATACCCCGCCTATGCAAAAACGCGAGGCGTAACGAGAATGGATATCATCACAACATAATGGTGTCTACTATAGAGAAATCTAAATGAAGGAGATAATCAAATGGACACTATGTGCCATGACAATACCCAACACAAGATAAAGGAGTCTTGCATTACTAAAGTAATGTCGTACACGAAACAACATAATCCGAAAACTAACAATCTCCAACAAACAAGTATCAAGCAAAACAAATGTCATAAATGAAAAGACTAGAAAATACAACTCCACAAGCAATGCCTATGGTCTCTCTAGCCACTCTTCATAACGTCCTTCTTATCATCACGATACTCACCTGAAAATGATTCTTAAAAACGTCAACATAAAGTTGGTGAGAGTCATAGGTTTAAGACATGAAAATCAAATCCAATTGTAAATTACTATGATAATAAAGAAAACATTACAAGATAATAAATGAACTACCATACTCGCTAACATGCAAATCCAATCAATCACACAAATAACCAACAAATGACTACAAGACGTCTCATATCGTACCAAGGTCCCTGTGGTTACCCCCTTAGCCCAGGACTCGGATACTCTCAAAGTAACCCTCCTGCCCGCTAGGCCACATTACCATCCACTAAACAGGCCATAGATACCCGCAGGTGATCCCCCCTGACTTAGTTTACAATTCTCAATATAACATCACAAAACATGTAGCACCCAACATACAATAGTAACGTATAGTCCATGCATCTTTGACAACACATTATCACAGTAATCAAAATATTTCCAAACACTTTGCATCATTTCCACCCTAATAAATCATAAGAAAAGAGGGGTTATGAAACTCACCTAGATACTCAAACGTAGCTTCTAAATCTCAACACGCAACTATACAAATAAATAAACACGGTTACACGCGACCAAGCTAAAAGCTCTAGTCTATGTAACACACATATGATGGATGTATAAGGGTTTAGTTAACCATCATGGGTCACCCCGACACCATGCCCAACCTTAACCATCTTATTAACACTTTACACTAGCTACTTACAATTTACTCAGAATTGCAGAATTTTAGTGTCTCTTTACGTACCCAGAACCCTTACTTAATGACCTTTATAAATTATACCAAAAATCACTCATGTTCATTTATGAGTATATTAAATACATTGTGATTCCCAAGAATTACTTACATGTATAACTACCTCAAATAAAATCAAACTTCAAAACTGTCATATATCGGATCTGATTGCACACCAAAATGTATCACTCTAACTACCATACTTAGACATGCTTTCAAAAGCTAATTTTCACAGGATTATCCATAGACATATGGAACTTAACTACTGTAGAAGGGCTAATCTTAATTCCACTTTTAAGTTTAGGTTTTACCCTCACAAACATGACCTAAATCTGCCCCGTATTTACTGATCTGGCAACTTTTAGTGTAACCAACATTTGAATGACTTCCAGACTTAAAAACTTTCGAGGCTGGATTTTCTGGAAAGTAGACTATTTTGGCTTATTCATAGGCTCAAGAAACATATCAATACACATTTTTATCATCTAGATATCAGTCGTTGAACACGACCCAAAATTCTGCTCAAACTCTAAATCAAGTTTTAACGCAAATCTAACATAAACCAAATGCATGAACTAGACCCTAATCAAGACCTAATCATTCTAAGTCACATTAATTTATCATAACTTCTGAATTTTATGAAAACCCTAGAGCCTTCTAAATTATGCTACCATGATTTTCTTTTTAAAAAGAATTAAACAAGGACAAAATCAATACATAGCGTTCTCACTTACTTTTACGCGATCTAACACTTGAATACTTGGATCAAAATTTTGATCTCCTTACTTTTTGGGGCTGAGTTGACGGCAAGGGGAGAAGAGAGAGCAGGGGTGGGAGACTAAAATTATGATAGGGTTTTTTCATGATAATTAACTTAATAAGTTATTAATTAACTTGTTTACTTTATTACCTTAAGTTTTTATAAAAACCTTAGCTAATTTGATTAAACCTTTTTACTTAAACGCTACTTACTAAACTTTCTAAATATAACTTTCATTTCACCAAACCGCTTTCTATTTTTAGAAAGTTTGCTACAAACTTCTATGTTTCACTCACTTATTTCCTTTCTAAAATGTCATATTTCCCATAAACGCTTAACACTTAATTATCCAACCATTGACATAACATTGCATGCAATACGTCATTCTTTTCCATTATCACTAAACGTGAACAAATGGAATACTCATTACCAAACACAAACACGGTCAAAATGAGATGCCCAAACACCTCAAAATGAATTTCAACACATTACTCAACCCACTTAGCACACATAAAATCACTTAGCACAACACCTAAACACTTAAAATGAACTCTTAGCCATATCTAAAGGTATAAACTAACCTACTCAAATCACGGTTGTCACACTTTGTTCTTATAAGCATCTCATCAAACAGGTTGTGTGCATCCAGTAGTTCTTCAAAATCAAATGGTCAAACCTAAAGCCAACTCAACAAAAACAAAATCAAATAACTAAACCCATCTATAAAAGTAAATGAGCAATATAATAATGAATTTCAAAATACTAAATTTACCTGAGGCATTTGTCATGGATCAGCTAACCGAAAAAACTCATAGTTCCCAATGCTGAGGTCAACATGTAAATTTTATAAAACCAAATACAAAAATAGAAAATTTCAAAAAAAAAATACATAAATAGAAAATTTCAAAAAGAAAATACAAAAATATAAAATTTCAAAAAGAAAAATACAAAATTAAAAAATCTCAAAAAGAAAATACAAAATCAGAAAAACAGAAAATTTCCAAAAAGAATCTTCTCGACATGTCTCTTGGAATCGATAACATTTACGTACCTAGAAATGTTGATTAACATCGACACGGGCGTGTAAATGAAGTTCGAGCAAGAGTTTCAAATGCTTTCAAAACATGTCATTTCTATTTTTCTTTATGGCTTGTTATTAAATATCAGATAACAACCCGGTCTTTAAATAAAGGAAAGTGTGCAATCATGTACATTTATCCTCACAACGAGAAGTTAACAACTTCTCGGACTTGAGCTGACATAAAAGTCAATTCTAATTAAATTCAAAGTCTTTCGAGCTCAAGTAACATTGGTTTTTCAAAACACGTTGAACACAATTTTTCAAGAATTTCTCAAAAGGTTCTTCAAAATCTTTCAAAATTGTGTGTTCGACACTCCCTCATCGTGCATCTTTCAAAAGTCGAATCATTTTTTATAAGTGAATCAATTTTTGAGGGGGAGCGTTTAAAACCAAGTTTTAATGCGTTTAGGCACATACTCACATGTCTATTTTGTGTGTCTAAAACATTTCAAAAAATGTTTAAACAAATGAAAAATGTTAAAATGTTAATAATATTTAAACACTCATTTTGTTAAAACATATACAAGTAGCTCAAACTTAATTTCACATGGAATTTACAAAGTCATAATCGTATTCTTTCAATTGGTGTCATATGTGTGAAATTGAGGGGGAGCAAGAAGAAATAGTTCCACATAATTCATGCTGTAACAATTTCCTCCCCACAGGATTTTCATGACAAATTTTAATCACATGGTATTTCAAAAACTAAGTGAATTAGTATTTAAAATAAGGGGAGAAATGTAATTAAAATATGATCTAGAAAATAATAAGTGATCTAAATGACTCATAGTGCTTCATACACTTCGGAAAAGGTTTTATGATTACGATCTCATACCCAACAACATCTTAATTCATGAAGATTCTAAAGTCATAAGGTGGTTAGTAATAGCAGTCCTTAGGTATGATTGGAGATGAATGAGTTTAAGGGAATAATGCCGACTAAGATTGAGCTAACACTGGAACAATCACAACAAGGTGTTAGTAATGACGTCTTGGTAAGCATTGAAGGGGTTGAAGAATGAAAAAGAAATGTATGGATAAATGGTGAAAACAAAGAAGCCCTCCACACACTTTATGCAGAAACCGGGTCAATACATAATCTATCGGTTTTCACAAAGATGAATTCTGATATTGAAGACGACATCATGGACCTAGTGATGCAATGCACAACCTTTCCCAGCCATTCGAGTTTCTCTCAACAGAAACTTGTCTCATTTGTCACGAAGATACACACGTTATCTATTGACATCTCACTCCGAGATTGTTGATATTGAATAGGTGGCAGTCTGCTCCAGCCTCCGAGTACTAAAACCAAAACGCACTAATCGAGTCTAGAGCCAAGAGATCAATAAAATAAATCTCATTAGGACACATTCCATTACAAACACTTGTTGAACATCATCAAGTTCACAAGCTGTTAACAAGAGTCCTACGCATTATCCTTGTGATTATGCCAGAACATCTGAGTGATACTTAAGTATTCACGGTGAAGATGGAAATCCTGCTTGAGCCAACATCAAACAAGCTCTTGGTAGGTGACTTGTGCGATTCTATATGAATCAAACTTGTGTCAACTGGAAATAATTGATGGTGCGATTCTATGTGAATCAAACTTGTTCTAGTAAATGAATTGAAGGTTTAATAAAAAAGATAGTAACTATTCGATTCACTTATATCATGTTGTCTGCTTTGAGACGTTCCGATATTAAGAACAAGCTAGCATGGTGAATCTAATACATCTTTGTTAGAGGATCTTACGCTTAAAGCTGGAAATCTTGTCAAGGAGATTCTTCTAAATTGAATCTACCTGATCACAGGTTGGTCCTCACGGAACCAAATGTTAATCCAACAAAATATAGGCGAATGACAAAGCCATATTCGTCCATAAGCTTTATTGCTGACTGTTTTATTTCAGGATTCATATAAAGATGGAGATAGAGACACCTCATTCCAGCTGAGTCGGATTCACTACCACATGCTCATGCTCAAACTACAAAGACATACTATAAGCATCAAGATTCAAGTATCAAGAAAGCTCAAGTATTAAAGACAAAGACTTCCGCAAACTCTGATATTAAAGATAACTCCTCAGATACCAAGCTTCGGGGGGGGGATTATTAGAGAGATTTCAAGATGATGCAAAGTATGAGCATGTTGGTCAAGACATAAGATCGCAAGATGGCAAAGACGATCAAGACTGAAGGATAAATATTTAAAGATCTCAGACATAAAGACGAAGTCGAAATACAATGACAAAGGCTAAAGATCAAAGATCACACGGCATGAAGGAACAAGCCTACAATATGATAAAGACCAAAGACTCAAGAACTCAACGACAAAGCAATCTCAACAAGTCCAAGGAAGCAAGATTTAAGATCTCACCTCAGGAATTCGAAGACCACACATTAGGGGAGATTATTAGCCTTAAATATGTCTGTGAAGATAGAAGCTCAGAATCTGCAAGAAGCCTCGCTTCGAGGAAGATTGTTGGCCTCAAGATAACGAGTCTAACATGAAAGCTTGGAATCTCTCTGAAACCAAGCTTAGGGGGAGATTTTTAGACTCAAATTATATTAACAATCTCGGTCTTTATCTCATGTATGTTGTAATAGGCTAGAAGGGTAAACGGGCTCGTGAACGTTATCTAATCTTGTACTAGTTCCAGACTAAGGTCCATTGTAATCTCGAGCCCGGCCCAAGACATTAAACCACTGCCCAACAAGCCTTACAAGGCTGGCCCATTAAGTGGTATAAATACCCCTCTCCAAGTGTGGAGAGGGTGTTGGTTCTCATTTGTAAGGTTTTCATTTGTAAGAAATCAACCTTCTCTTTTTCTCTCTACTTTCTCTCTCTAAACATCTTCTCTACTTTCTTGTCTTTTTTCTCTATATATTTTCTTGTTCAAATGGTGAGTGAAAGTTATCTTGGATGCTCTACAACTTCACACCATTTTTATCAGCCGATTCTTTCCCCCAGCTCTTTTTGATCGACTCCTCGGAGAAATCCGAGCCTTTTCTCAACATGAAAATGAAACCTTAACCGAAGTCTGGCTCCGTATGAAAGAAATGCTAAAAACATGCCATGGTCACAACCTATCCAAAGGCAATATCATAAAACCCTTTATCACAGTCTCAACAAAATAACTCAAGAAGTTCTGAATGCCGTAGCTGGTGGTATTTTTCTTCTTTAAACACAAACCAAGCTTATCAACTCCTCGAAGACAAAGTCTTACTCAAGCTTGATTGGGCTAAAAACCAAAAAACGAAATCATCACTAAAGAAAACTATTTCTTTCGCCGATGAAGGTAGTAGTAATTCTGACACTAACAAAATTATGACACGAATAAATGCTATGACCATGAAAAAGGATGCTCAGTATAAAGAATTCCAATCTCGTTTAAAACAACCAAACCACGATCATAACGATGATGACAAACCTATGTCTCCAGAAAAAGAAGCCAAATTCATGCAAACCTTCCATCGTACAAGTTTTTACAATGATTACCGCAATCATGACTCAACTCGCGATAATTTGGCGTTAAAAAAAAAAAAAAAAAAAAAAAAAAAAAAACAAGCGGAGAAAACGATACCATCGAGACAACTAACGTCCATACTCTGCTGATACACCGACCTTCAAAAACAATTAAGAGATTTTATAAAAGCTCAACACCTAATCAATTCTTTTGTCAAAGATACTTGTATGGATCTCAAAACCAAACTCGAAACAACAACCAAAAATCATCAAGCCTCGATTCAAAATCTCCAAAAAAAAAAGCAAATTCACAATTTGCTACAAGCATCTGCTCCTGAACCGACTGGACTCTTCAAGTAACCACTCAACCAAACCCAAAGGTATTCATCCAAACCTTTATCAACCACCGAAAGCTCAAACGAGCATGTAAATGCTATATTTACGTTGATTGTAAATCCAGTTGACCCACCTATCAACCCAAATGACCAACAAAATAATTCTAAAACTCCTATCAACTTCGATAGTGAGGATGAAGATAAGGAACCTACACCACAACCCAAAGTTAAAGAACCAAAAACTGTCAAAGAAACTCCGATATCTAAACCATATAAACCAAAAATTCCATATCCTCAACGCCTTAGAAAAGAAAAAAATAGAACCCCAATATGGTATATTCCTCGGCATGATTCGAGCCGTTCGAATCAATGTACCTCTTGTCGATGTTTTAGCAGGAATGCCGAACTATGGAAAGTTTCTTAAAGAACTCGTAAGCAATAAGCACAAATTTAAACAAATCTCATCCGTTTTCCTTAGCGATGAAAGTGCCATTATGATTCAAAACAAAGTTCCACCTAAACTTGGAGACCCCAGAAGTTTTCTTATTCTATGTAACTTTAGTAAAGCTTTCTCATGCAATGATTTAGCTGGCCTTGGTGCTAGCATTAATCTCATGCCATATTCCTTGTATGTTAAATTCTCTCTTGAAACTCTTAAACCTACTAAAATGAGCGTAAGATTAGCCGACAAATCATTTCAACACACTATTGGAATAGCTGAAAATATGCTTGTTGAAGTTGGTAAATTCACCTTCCATGTGGATTTCGTTATTCTCGAAATGGAAGAAGACAGTAAAGTTCCTCTAAATTTAGAGGAGACCTATCTTTATACTGCCGATGCAGTAATTCGAGTTAAATAGAAACAACTCAATCTTGGAGTTGGTACTGAACGAATGACCTTTCACATCGATTCTGCGATGAAACACTCTTATTTAAACGATGATACATGTTTCAATATTAACGTTATCGATGAAATCTTAGAAGAATATTTTGATTCTCTTCTCGATGAAGGGAGTAAAATCCTTCAATCCATTAAGGGAACTATTCTTGAAGAAAAACTATTTGCTGAATTCGATGAATTCATGGCAATGACCACTGATGAAAACTCTAAATCTGACTCCGACACCGAAGAACCACCATTTGAAAAGATCACCTTTAACACCGATTATAAGACCAAAACGTCTCTTGAAGAACCTCTTTCAGATCTTGAACTCAAACCTCTTCCTCATAACTTAGAATATGTATTTTTGGAAGAATCTTCTTTTCTTCCATTAATCATATCATCTCAGCTTTTGAGCAAAATAAAAATAAGCTCATCTCTGTTTTAAAAAGATACAAGCAAGCCTTTGCTTAGAAAACAACAGACATTCCTGGAATCTGTCTATCTTTTTGTAAACAAAAAATTCAACTACTGGAAGACAAAAATCCAGTCGTTTAAAAACAAAGACGATTAAATCCGAATATGCAAGAAGTTGTTAAACTTCTCGACACTGATATCATATATCCAATCGCCGATAGCCCTTGGGTAAGTCCCATTCACTGTGTACCCAAGAAAGGTGGTATCACAGTAGTCACCAACGAAAAAGATGAACTTGTACCAACAAGAACTGTTACGGGTTGGCGAGTATGCATCGATTATCGTAAACTCAATGAAGCAACTGCAAATGACCACTTTCCTTTGCCATTTATGGATCAAATGTTAGAAAGACTCGCAGAAAATAAATATTTTTGTTTCCTCGATGGCTTTTCTGGATATTTTCAAATACCCATCGGTCCTATGGACCAAGAAAAAAAACCTTCACATGCCTTTTCGAAACATACGCTTACAGGCGAATGGCTTTCGGTTTATGTAATGCTCCCGCTACTTTTCAAAGGTGCATGTTAGCTATCTTTCATGACATGTTCAAAGATCCATGGAAGAATTCTTGAGGATTTTTCAGTCTTGAAAATCTTTCGAAACTGCTAAAAAAACCTCGATAAAATGCTTCAAAGTTGCAAGTATGCAAATCTTTTCCTTAATTAAAGCAAAATGGTCACTTTATGTTAAAGAAGGAATTGTGATTGGACACAAAGTGTTCGGTACAGGACTTGAAGTTGACAAAGCCAAGATCAACGTAATCTCTAAGCTTCCACTACCTACTAATGTCAAAGGCATTAGAAGTTTTCTAGGACATGATGATTTCTACCGATGTTTCATCAAAGATTTCTCAAAAATTACCCGTCCTCTAGCTAAATTGCTTGAAAAAGATACTCCATTCGAGTTCAATGATGAATGTCACAAAGCATTCAATTTGTTAAAAGAAAAACTCACATGCACTCCTGTAATCATGAGCCCAAATTGGAATCTTCCATTTGAGCTAATGTGTGATGCATGTGAATTCACAATTGGAGCAGTCTTAGGACAAAAAAAATGGTAAACACTTTCACCCCATCTATTTTGCAAGCAAAACCCTCAATGCAGCTCAACAGAATTATACAGTTACAGAAAAAGAACTTATGGCTGTAGTCTTTGCATTCGATAAATTCCGACCATATATGGTCTTATCCAAAATTGTTGTATACACCGATCACTCAGCTGTTAGACACCTCTTCAAAAAGCAGGATGCTAAGCCACGTTTAATACATTAGATATTGTTATTGCAAGAATTTGATATCAAAATAAAAGATAAAAAAGGTAAAAAAAATGTCGTCGCCGACCACTTATCTCGGATTGAAAATGATGACGATGAAGTCGACGATAACTTTCCTGGCGAAACTCTTATGAAAATTAACACCAGAGACATACCATGGTTCGCAGACTTTGCAAACTATTTGGTAGGTGATATTATACCTAAACGAATGACGTACCAACAAAAAAACAAATTCTTTTCTGACCTTAAAAACCACTTTTGGGAAGCCCTTTATCTTTTCAAAGTATGTTCGGATGGTATGTTTAGACATTGTATCTCAGGACCAGAAACTCGTACCATATTAGATCAATGTCACCACGGACCTACCGGTGGACATTATGGACCAACAACCATAGCTAAAAAAGTCATAGACTCAGCCTTTTACTGGCCAACAATCATTAAAGAAGCTCATACTCTAGTCCGCCTTTGCGAAGCATGTCAAAAAACTAGAAATATATCCAAACGTGATGAAATGCTCTTAAACAACATTCAAGTATGCGAAGTTTTTGACATCTGGGATATAGACTTTATAGGACCATTCCTGAAATCATACAAATTTGAATATATCTTAGTCGCTGTCGACTATGTATCTAAATGGGCTGAAGATCAGGCTTTACTGACTAACGATGCCAGAGTTGTTATATCATTTCTGAAAAAACTATTTTGCCGTTTCTGAATGCCCAAAGCCCTCATAAGCGACCGAGAACCCACTTTTGTAATAAAACAATGGAAGAAACCATAAAATGGTACGGTGTTACTCACTGATTCTCTACATCCTATCATCCTCAAATGAACGGACAAGTTGAAAACACAAACAAAGCCCTAAAAAGAATCCTTGAAAAAACAGTGACAATCTCGCTGTTTGGTCAAGAAAACTCGATGATGCTTTGTGGGCATTCTGGACCGCTTACAAAACACCAACCGGAACCATACCATATAAGCTTCTATATGGTAAAAACTGCTACTTGCCGTTTGAAATTGAAAATCGTGCATATTGGGCACTAAAAAACTGTAATCCCGATCTCATTGCAGCCGGCGAGAAAAGGACGTTTTAATTACATGAGTTAGACAAACTCTGCCATCAGGCATATGAAAACTCTCGTCTATACAAGGCAAGAACCATAGTCTGGCACGACAGAAAACTTAAAATGAGAAAAG
>BQNB010014951.1:47649-74143 GCA_026074375.1 Tanacetum coccineum
GCACACCACCTGACCACCACACCATAATACATGGGCAGACCTAGGGGGTTTCCGATGGTTCACAGAATCCGATGGATGTTTGTCGCATAGTGTAATTTTTTTTTAAATCTTGATTTTATTTTTACCTTAAAAAAAAATTGCCAATCCAGTGATTTAGAGTTCTAAAGACGCCCCTGTCATAGTGCTCGCTCGTAGAAAGTAAATAATTTTTATGGTATAACTTGAACTAGAAAGTAAATGTACATATTTATGTCTTTATAACCAACCGGACTAGCTCAGTTGGCCACCAAGATTCCTCTGGGGCTTGGGGATGGGATGTTTGGCTAGGGGAGGTCTCAAGTTCGAGTCACACCCGAAACTTTTACCCCTTCAGACGAAATAGAAAGAAGTACAGGCGGGTTCAGGGTACAACATACTGCCCAATTAAATGTCACTGTTGGACCTGAACCACTATCTTCAAGTTGTCCGGTGAATATTCTTAAAAGTTGAACCTTCATGTGGTCGCGACAAGTTCATTTTCATGTGGTGCCAAAACCAAAACAAAAACATAAACTAGTTAATATTTTTTGTGGTCTGATTTATTTAAATGAGAGATTGAAAAAGACAACCACCACCCATTTGGTCCCTTTAAATAAAGAAGATTGTGGATGAAATAAAGCACTAGTTTTTGCATTTATGTTTAAAGAAAGAGACTAAACAGTCATCTTACATGATTTGTGCAACAAACAAAATAAAAATTAGAATCTTATGCTTTACTTTCAGCAAAGTATATACTAAAAAGTTGTTAACCTGAGTAAAAAACACTTAAAAAAATAGTCGATAACAAAAGAAAGCGCTATTTATTAGCGGTGATAAGGCTTGTGACTATCACACTAAATTGTGTGAGTTATCAAGTTTAATTCTTGCCAAATATAAACTATTTTAACAACCTATTTTAAAAAAAAGTAAACTTTACTTGTTTTGAGTATTTCTAACGGTTAACTCGAACATCGTTGATCAATCGGTTAAAAAGTCAAAAAACATGATTATAAAAGATTTTTTTTTACTTAAATTAAATAATTCTTCATACTAAATGAAAAAAAGTTAAATTGTTTATCTAATCAAGTTGCCCAATGGGCTTCAATTACTTCCATTTTACCATGAAAAACTTTACACCTTTGTGTCTCTTTATATGGACAAATCACAAATGCGATATTTGTAATACACTGATATGTTATTCAATAGCGTATTTGTTAAGAAAGAAAAAGCTAAAAAAAATTACGTGTTTCAAATTTAATCAGTTGGGGTCTAGTCGGAAATGAACGAGAACGCAATGTGATCAGGTGCATAACTAAACAACACTACAAATATAATTTTTAAAGATTGAATAAAGTTTTAAAAAAAAAATTATTAGTTTTAAACAAAATCAACACTATGTCACAAAGATCTATATGTCTCAAGATCTTTTGAGATCTATCCTAGTTTCGTCATCGGCTATTTCATGTGTATTGGGATTTGTTTATAGAGAATTAAAGTGTCACGAACTTCGTTGAGGCGAGACGAGTACTACCAAGCTCGTGCTCGACTCGAATAATAAAACTCGACCTCGAAACTTGACTCGAGCTCGATCGAGCTTTAGATTTCGAGCTCGAGCTCGACTCGTCATATCAAACTGGAGCTTTATTATTTTGAATTTTAAGGTTCGAACTCGATGGTTACTCGGCATATCAAGCTCAGCTCGACTCGCTTTGTATGAAAATTAACTAAGCTCGATAAGGCTCACAAGCTTTACGAGCCGAGTATTTCGGAGCCCGAACTCGACTAGAAAGTATACTTGAATAGCTTCAACTCAAACTCGACTCGTTTAATTCGAGTTGATTTTGAATATCTTACAAAACGGTCTTGAATAGCTCGCAAGTTGTCTCGTTCCGTTTACACCCTATTAATTATCATGCGAGGATGTTTTTGTCAACCTACAACACGATCTATACTCTATTATACCAACATTTATCATATTGTGATTCTACCGACAAATTATTAAAGATAGTTTTTGAAAGAAAAATAGATTTATCTAGATATGCACCCTTTACAAGATTCATTTTTGTTCACATGATCGTTACATGTAACGGAATATTAATCACGAAAAGAGAATCGAATTGGTCCACCTCTAAAAAATAGTATAGCCAACTACACAAAACATGAGATGTGAACTATTTACAAACCATGCCATTGAAAAAGTGGACGGAATCAAGACCAAATATAACTGAGTGCACAAATTGTTTTGAACCGTAATAAGGGTAGTATACTAGCAACACATTTCGATTGACCGAGTACATTTAAAAAAAATCGACGTTTTTTTTAAATATTAACACTACATCGAAAAAATTCATAAATACCTCTATACCTCACAGGACACCTAATTCCGTCCCTATAGAGACGGACATCGATTTTAAGGTATGATAATTTTTTCTAAATTATGGAGTTTGTTAGTTCATCAAATTTTAAGTAGGGTGTGCATTGAATTTTAACTAGTGTGTACTAAGTTTTAAATATGGCTGTAAACGAATTGAACGTTCAGTGAACATTTCGTGAACCGTTCGGTAAAAAGTTTGTTTATGTTCGTTTATTTTTTAAATGAACATGAACAACATTTTATGTTTGTTTAGTTAAATAAACGAACATGAACAAAAGTCTTGTTCGTTCATTTATGTTGATGAACGTTCGATTATTCGTTCGTTTACGATCGTATATATGTTTATGATCGTCTATCGTATATTTTTTATTATATAGTTTTAAAATTGTTTTACTTAAACAAAACAACACTTATAAAACACAATATGGTGTATATTATTGTTAATTTTATTGTCCGATCATTTATGTTCGTCCGTTTATGTTCGTTTAGTGTCTGAATGAACGAACATAAACGACCATGAACAACCTTATTTCTTAATAAACGAACATGAACAAGAATATTTGTTCGTTTAAGCGATCGTGTTCGTTTATTTATTCGCCTAAAATTAAATGAACAAACATGAACAAGGCTCTGTCCATGTTTGTCCGGTTCGTTTACAGCTCTAGTTTTTAAATATGTGTACACCCTCTCCGTTAGGTTTGTCCGCTTGTGGTTGCAAATAGTGATAAATTGTTCAGCCATACAAAAATGGACTATGTTTTATAAACCTTTTCAAACTGTTAATTCATGACAGTAAGACGACCGTAGTCATAACAAAAATCGTAACCGCAAAAATAAATAAATAAAAAACCCACACACATAAAAACTCACTCAATTATTTTGATCGGTCAAGCGGCCCTTCAATTTTTATAGTTTTGTGAGATAGGACACGTTCTCTTTGGTCTCCATAAGGGGAGGGGCGCGATCGACATAGAAAGACCGACCGATCATTCGGTTGCCACTATGTTTAGTCTTATATTTACAATACTCAAAATCTAAACTCATAAAAATGTGTACTTGGGTTTCAATATTGACGTGGATGGACAACTATCGGCCTCTCGCAAGACAAATTTCTCAATATGTGGTAATTACGAAATTTTGTGTCAACAAATAATGGTTCATAAAAAGCTAATGTGCAATATGTGATAACAAGAAAAGTTGCATCCGCGCGTAGTGGTAGGGCTTTATTGTTTACGTTGTGGCTGTATAATTTAGCTGTACTATTATAGATTCTATTATTACTATTAACTAGATGGCAAAAGTTTATAACTACTTAATTCGTTGTAAACAGTACAAAAATCGTACGTTCGTAAAAAAATATCAATATCAGACTCGTTTTGTTCGTAATTCATGGACCTTTCGTCGGTATATTTTTTATTAAAAAAATCACTAGATATTAATAAATAAAGTTTGTTATATAAAAAATCGTATAGAGCAGAAAGTTCAGAATAATTTTCATAACTAGTTACATAGTTTGGGAGTTGTTAAGTGGGTTTGGAAGTTATAGAGCAGAAAGTTCAGAGTCCCCTTAGTCTAGTATGATATTGACTGCGGACCATGTCCTGCGTGCGGTGATCAATGCTAGACTCCGGTTTTATTCCCATGGTTTGTCGCTTTCCGTGACCACATATCTTCTCCGCAAAGCTTCCTCGTCAAGTTGGTGACGTTTAGGTGATGTGGACCGATGTCGTCTTTTTATTTTCTGACTGATGTGACGTATTTACACCTGTTTTAACTGCTCCATCAGGCGAAATCAACGTTGATCCATATAAGTTGATTACACGTGGCATCATCTGGCTGTGGGTAGGTATAAATACACCAAGGGTATGAATACCCCCTTGTGTTTTTACTGTTTCCTTTTCCACAACTCTACCTTCCATCATTGTTGATTTCTTCAAGCTTTTCATCTTTAGCATACGTCCGCACATCGTTTCCTTCCTTTTTAGGGTTTTTCAAAATTCAGGTCAGTATTTTCCTTCACTCGAACTTCCAAATGGCTAATTTTTCTGCTAAATGTTCTATTATGACCCAAGAGATGGTAGATAGCTTTTGCGAAAGCTTTTATATTCCGGCTGAGGTTCATCCCACTGCTCCGGGGCGTGATAAAACTATTGCCCAGTTCCCAGCCGGTAAAGTAGGCGTATATACTAGGATTTTTGACGTTTGTGGTTATAGGATTCCGTTTACAAAGTTTTTTATGGCCGTCCTTAAATACTTCCGTGTGCATATTTCTCAATTATCGCCTTTTGGCGCGGCCCGGGTGTCCCATTTTGAAGTTCTGACGCGTGTACTCGACCTTTCCCCCTCAGTGACCGTGTTCCGCGCTTTCTACACCCGTACGTATAGTGACGGGTTGTTTTCCTTTGCTAAGCGTTCTACTTCGGCTCCGTCTTGTTTTCCAAAACCCCCGGACTCCATAAAAAATTGGGCGGACCATTTTTTCTGGGTTGACTCTTGCGTATTTCCTATTTCCGTCCCTTTATATACGGGAGGTGTCCTAGAAAAGGATTCGGCTCCCTATCTTACTGCTCGTCAAAAGCAAACCGTTAAACTTCTTGAAAGCCATAAGGCTCCTTTCCGCCGGTATCCGGAGTGCTTCTTATGCCTTGTGGGTTTGAGCCCGTACTATCCTTTTGACGAAAATTCTTATCCGGCTTTTGAGCGTCCTGACGGAACGGGTGGGTGTTATTTCCTTTTAGTAGTGGTACTTTTATATTATAAAACCTGATTATTTGATGTTTATTTTGCAGATATGGGCTTGTTGGATTTTATCAAGACTGTTGACCCTCGGAAGGTCCGGGCGGTGGAGGTTCAGAAGGGAGATGATCAGGTGACATTGCTAAAGAGTACCCGACATTGCTTCATGCCCCTGGTGATTCCTGCAGCCGAGGGTTGTGGTTCTGTCGCGGCCACGAAGATCCCTGCTCCGACTGAAAGAGGGCAGGAAGATGTTGCTGAAGAGAATGCTTATCTAGAGTTAGCGGACCCGGATGAGGGTACGGCCATGGTGAGGCAGAGTGAGGAGGAGGTTGTTACGGAGCAACCCAAAAAGATTAAGAAGAAAAGACTGATAAAGCAGAGTGACGTTCTCCCTGCTAAGAAGTTGAGGACGGACCACCCTTCCCTTGCTTCCGGTACCGGAGGTAAAACCCTTGCTGGTTTGGAGCAAATTATGACGGCATGCTCTCGTTTGTTGGCCCGGGAACAGTCTGCTACTCCCTCTGTTGCCCCTCCTTATCAAAAAAGTAAAAGTTTTGTTGATTTATCTGCCCAAGCGAGCCTCCAGATCCGTACTACTGTGGGGAGGTATGTATACGCATCCTTAAGTATTTTCTGAATTTCCGCACCTTTTTCTAATCGTTGATTTTTTATTTATCCTTACAGCTCTAGCACTTTGAGTGCTCCGGTAGATACTGCTGTTGCCACCACAACCTTCACCAAGGCCAAGCTCGTCGCGGATGTTAATCCGGATCTGGCTGGTCCTTCCCAGTTTGAGGAGTCAGAAGGGTCAGATGATTCTCTATGAGCTTGCTACCCTTGACCCTTCCGAGGCGAAGCGTTGGTATGTTCCTAGGTGGAACATTACTAATGATTCGTTGTTGGACGATGGCTTTTCCTGCCGTACCCTGGTGGACCGCGTTGCTCCCCCCGCCTTCTTCTCTGCTCTCCGTTCCATGGACTGTGACCAATTATATACGGAGTTTAATGTAGGGGCAGCACGACAAATATGCCTTGGGTCAGAGGTGAGGTCCCGTGCGGAGCATGAGTTGGAGCTTAAAGAAAAACTCAATGCTAAGTATGCTGCACGTGGTAAGTTGTTGGAGAAGAAAGACTCAGAGATCCTCAGGTTGAAGTCTCAGCTGGCGGAGAAGGAGGCTGAAGCCGCGGAGGTTGTCCGCCTCCGTGACCAAGTTTCTTCATTATCCAGGGAGAAGTCTACTATAACTGCGGAGGTGTCAGCTCTCAAGATCACCATTACTCAGAAGGACCATGACATCTCCTTGCTTGACTCCCGTGCCACTCATCTTGAGTCCACTCTGAGTGATGACTGGTGGCCTGTAGATGGGCGGGACTAAGATTACTTAATTGGCGTCTCGAGCGCGACAGGCTTGTCTCTGGAGGTATGGTCCGCAACCTTTTTTCTGCATGTGCTGTGTGTGTTTATATAGATATATATAGATTATATATATATATATATATATATATATATATATATATATATATATATATATATATATATATATATATATATATATGTGTGTGTGTGTGTGTGTGTGTGTGTGTACAAGTGTTCTTGCTTTTGCAGGTTTCTTCTCTGCGTGCTGGTTTTAAGGATTTCAAGGAGAAAATGGAAATTCAGCAGGAAGAGCAGGCTCAGGAGCTGTACAACCGTGTGGCCGAGCTTGAGGCACACGTGATGGATGTCTCCGGCCGTCTGGAGGGGGAATTTTATCCCACCTACTTGACTCTTTTGGCCGGAAGGAGGTGGCTCCTGACCCATGGAATACAACTTGCTCTCCTTAAGTGCTTGAAATCTTCAGAGTACCAGGGCATTCTTGGTCACGCTTTGGGCCGGGCCGTTGATTTTGGCATGCAAGAAGGTTTAGAGGCCGGTCATGAGCATGGGGTTGCCGGGAGGAGTCTTTCCGTGGTTGATGCTTATAACCCGGAGGTTGCCAGCGCAGATTATGTTAACGCGGTTAAGGCCCTTGAAGACGCACACTTCCCCTTGGTGGATCTGTTGAAATCCAAAAAGGATGCCGGGATGGATGAAGTTCTTGATTGCTTTCTTCTGGACGGACCCCTTGCTGAACTTCCGGAAGCTGCTTCCTTACAACCGTGCATTGAGCAGCTTTCTATTCCCATTCATCATGCTGGTGATAAAACGGCCGTCGGGGAGACCTCCCTATCTTTTGCTTTGATGAATGTCCATGCTCGTGCTGAGGGGGCCAAGAAGCATGTCGCGGCTCTTCGCCAACTGATGATGGAGATAGTCTCCGCGCCTTGTTTCCCAGGACTTGGGTTGGGTGAAGCTAGTATTTCCGCGACCCCTATCTCCGTTGAGGATTATGCCGAAGAAGACACAGATGAAGCCTTGGGAAGTGTTGTTTCCGTCCCCAATCTTGAGCGTTGTTGCCTTTAGTTTTATCTCCATGCCATGACCGCATGTGGTCTGCTATTGTATCTTGAACACTTAATCTTTTCTCTTTTTTGTATGTCGTGGCCGTATGTGGCTAATTCTGTTTGCGGCCTGAATGTAATATGAATATTTGTTTTTTACCGCGGCCGTGTGTTGGCCTTTTTGTTGCGGTTTCTAGCTTATCATGTTAAACATGTTTTTAGGTGGATGCTGGTGCGTCCGTCTTATAACAAGGATGTTTTTCACAGGTTATAATATTGCTACCTTTTTATTATTACTGTTGTACGTTCGTAATAGATAGTCTTGTGAATATTTGTGGGTTATTCTCCCGGTGTCGGGTTTGCAATACCTCTTATACACCCAAGCTAATTTTGAGGTTGCTCAACCTTTTATTATCCGGGATAATATTATTGTGGAGCGTGGCTCCTTGCGTGCGCGTCTTAATAGTTGATATAACTTTGCAAAGTAATAATAATTTTAGGACTTTAAAACTGGTGAGGGTAGCTAATCCCTACTTTTTCATTAATATTCAAAAGACATTACAAAATAAAGAGAAATTAAAATACTGCCCTCCGGAGCATCATACGTGCCGGGCGGGTGCTTACACTTCATGTATATAACACTTTTTAAGATTACAGATGTTCCATGTTCGCGGAAGTTCATTTCCATTGCGATCCTTAAAGCTCTCTTTCCTAATGACTCTGTAACTTCATATGGTCCTTCCCATTTAGGGCCAAGTTTTCCTCCGTCCTTGGCGTGGCTTGCATCATTGCTACGGTAGACCATGTCCCCCGGCCTGAAGCTTGTGCTTCGGACTTTAGAGTTGTAGTACTTTTCCATCTTAGCTTTACTTTTTGCCTCTTGAATTGCTGCTTGTTCTCTTTTTTCTTCTATAAGGTCCAAGTTTATTTCCAAGGCTTCGTCATTCTTCGTCAGGTCTACTTCCGCAGTCCGGAGTGTTGGCATGCCTATCTCTGCTGGTATGACTGCTTCCGTGCCGTATGTAAGTGAAAACGGTGTCTCTCCATTGCTTGATTTTATCATGGTGTGGTGTGCCCATAGGACGTGTGAGAGTTCTCCTATCCAATCCTTGCTTCTTTCATCCAATCGAGCTTTGATTCCTTCTCCCAGACTCTTGTTTGCTCTTTCGACCAAGCCATTTGCTTGTGGGTGCTTCACGGAGGCAAAACACTGACGGATACACAGTTTTTCGCACCAGTCTTTGAATGGGTTATCATGGAACTGCTTTCTATTATCCGATACTATTTCCCCCGGTAGGCCAAATCTACAAACCATGTTGTCCCATACGAACTTCTTCACTTGATTGCCCGTGATAGTCGCAACAGGCTTTGCTTCAATCCATTTGGTGAAGTAGTCAATAGCTACGATTAAGAACTTGACTTTGCCTGGTCCCTCCGGGAAGGGTCCGGCTATGTCGATTCCCCATTTATAGAATGGCCACGGAGACGTAATGGGGGTTTTGTTGCGGATTTCTTGGAATGGGACGATGGATTTGGCAGTCATTGCATTTCCTTATTAGTTTCCATGCATCCGTGTGCATTATTGGCCAGTAATATCCTGTCCGGATGGCCTTGGCGACCACAAATCTAGGACCGGAGTGCATGCTACAGGATCCTTCGTGTATTTCTCTAAGGACGTAGTTTGCTTGAAGTGGTCCGACGCACCGAAGCCACGATCCCAAGAAAGATTTCTTGTATATAGTTCCATTGATCATGGTGTACCGGGATGCCTTGCGACGTACCACCTTTGCTTTCTTTTTGTCTTCCGAAAGGATTTTCTTTGTAAGGTATTCGCATATGGGTGTCATCCATATTTGCCCTTCCTCCTCCACTATAGCGAGGACCTCCTTCTCATGTATAGACCTTTCCTTTAATTCCTCCATAAGTACTTGTTTGTTGAGGTATGCGAAGCTTGTAGATTCAATCTTGCTTAGGGCATCCGCCTTCTTGTTCTCGCTCCGCGGTATTTGTTTGATGGAGAATTCCTTGAAGTTACTTGCGAGCGTTTTTACTTTTTCCAAGTACTGAACCATTCCTGACTCCTTTGCCTACGTATATTCCTAAGACGTCACAATTGACCTTGGTTGGCTACGTATAGAGCCGGAAGAATCTCTACATTTGCTTGAAGGTTTTTTAAGCCATTTGTTCTGGTGCGATCCGAGAGGACCGGCCTATGCTGCTATGAATGCTTCATGAACAACTTCATTGTTAGGTATTAGACCTCAAAACTAAACCTCATGCGTCGTACGTCGAATTCAAAATCCTTCCGGATTTGTCAAATATCAGCGAGGCTCCGGAAACCGTCTATACCAGGATGACCCATCTGTAAACAAAACCCATGGGTTCCGGTTAATTCTTTCTGGCTAGGTGATGGCAAAAAAGCACCCGAACGGATGGGGAGGTAGGAATAACCGAAACCCGAACCGGTTGCGGTCGGGTTCGGGGGCGGGTTGGCGGAATGTTGGTTGGGGTTCGGATTGCGGGTAGGGTATTGATAAAAGAATTTAGCCGGAGGTTTACGGGTTTCGGTGACGGGTTTTGATAATACCCGCCCCGATTCGCGTACCCGTATCCGTTTACCCGAATTCGTACCCGCATTATTGTTGTTATAATTAATTAAAGTATATATATTTACTAACATAAAATTTATATTCTTGTCATTTTTTATATTAACCTATTTCTATTATTTAACACATTTGAATGTTGTACTATAAAATTATTCGAAAGCGCTAAATCGTCTTTATACGGTATTTGTTTTCTTTAACTTTTAAAAATTTGAATATATAAGGGTGTTTTGCTTTATTTTTCGATAATTTTGTGCGACTTAATCTTGATACCCGTATTTTTTTATAAAAATTATTCATTAGGAATACAGATACCGCGGGCGAAACCCATTAATAACCTGATGGGATAATAATTAAGGGTACCCAACGGAGTAATGGGCTGGGTACGGATGTTGATATTATAAACGGGTGCGGGTACGGGTATACTAAAACCCGACCGAAACCCGACCCGTTGCCATCCCTACTTCTGGCTCTGCCATGAGTTTGTCCGGGGATTCTTCATCTGGTCGCTCTACGATAAAATCTGCCAATATTTGCCCTTTGATCGATGTCCTTGGCCTGTATTGGATGTCATATCCTTCTAGCTCAAATGTCTACTTTAGCATCCTCCCGTTGATCTTTGATTTTGACAATAATTGCTTTATCGGCTGATCCGTAATTACAACAATTGTATGTGCCTGGAAGTACCTTTTCAGCCATCTACTTGCGCTGAGCAAGGCTAATACCAATTTTTCCATGGGGGTGTAGTTAATCTCCAGCCCTCGTAGGACACGGCTCACAAAGTACACTGGCAATTACTTGCCTCCCTTCGGTCATTAAGACTGCGCTGATAGCTTCCTTGGCCGCGGCTAGGTATATGATTAGCTCCTCCTTTTCCTTTGGTGCAGTCAACATTGGGAGTTCCGCTATGAGTTTCTTTATCTATTTGAAGGCTACTTCGGCTTCCTGAGTCCATTGGAAATCGCTCTTCTTTGTGCACTTCTTCAGGGGTTTGAAGAGCGGCAGTGATTTTTTAGCTGACTTTGACAAAAATCTGTTTAAACTAGCGAGTTTCCCGTTCAACTTTTGTACGTTCTTAGGTATCCGGACGGTAGGCTAAGGACGGTCTGCTTTATTTTGGTATACTTTCACTCCTTCAGCGTTTACTTTGTAGCCCAAAAACATTCCCTCTTGCATTCGAAGGTGCATTTTTTTGGATTTAGCTTAATATTTATTTGTCGGAGAGTAGTTTTGAATGTTTCCGCTACGTCTCGGATGTATTTCTTCTTCCGTTTGGCTTTTTTAATGACCAAGTCGTCAACACTATACTTCCAGGTTACGTACCGTCTGCTTTGGAATGCTTTGGTCTACTAAGCGGTTGATAGGTTGCCCCGGGTATTCTTTTGGCCCGAACGTGCATTTTGTGTTAACTGAATATCCCATTGGATATGTGATGAATGCTGTTTTTTCTTCATCTTTCTCTGTCATTTTGATTTGGTGGTACCCTTTGTATGCGTCCAGGAAGCACTTAAAAGGGTATCCGCAGAGAGACTCTGCTTTTCAATCTATCTCCGGCAAAGGATAACCATCCTAAGAGCATGCTTTGTTTAGATCTTATATACTAAAAAGTTGTTAACCTGAGTAAAAAACACTTAAAAAAATAGTCGATAACAAAAGAAAGCGCTATTTATTAGCGGTGACTATCACACTAAATTGTGTGAGTTATCAAGTTTAATTCTTGCCAAATATAAACTATTTTAACAACCTATTTTAAAAAAAATAAACTTTACTTGTTTTGAGTATTTCTAACGGTTAACTCGAACATCGTTGATCAATCGGTTAAAAAGTAAAAAAACATGATTATAAAAGATTTTTTTACTTAAATTAAATAATTCTTCATACTAAATGAAACAGAAAAGTTAAATTGTTTATCTAATCAAGTTGCCCAATGGGCTTCAATTACTTCCATTTTACCATGAAAAACTTTACACATTTGTGTCTCTTTATAAGGACAAATCACAAATGCGATATTTGTAATACACTGATATGTTATTCAATAGCGTATTTGTTAAGAAAGAAAAAGCTAAAAAAAATTACGTGTTTCAAATTTAATCAATTGGGGTCTAGTCGGAAATGAACGAGAACGCAATGTGATCAGGTGCATAACTAAACAACACTACAAATATAATTTTTTTATTAGTTTTAAACAAAATCAACACTATGTCACAAAGATCTATATATGTCTCAAGATCTTCTGAGATCTACCCTAGTTTTGTCATCGGCTATTTCATGTGTATTGGGATTTGTTTATAGAGGATTAAAGTGTCACGAACTTCGTTGAGGCGAGACGAATACCACCAAGCTCGAGCTGACTCGAATAATAAAACTCGAGCTCGAAACTTGACCCGAGCTCGATCGAGCTTTAGATTTCGAGCTCGAGCTCGACTCGTCATATCAAACTGGAGCTCGATTATTTTGTAATTAAAAGTTCGAACTCGATGGTTACTCGGCATATCAAGCTCAGCTCGACTCGCTTTGTATGAAAATTAACTAAATATAAGTAAAAAGGGTAAAAGTGTAATTTAATCGAAGCTCGATAAGGCTCACAAGCTTTACGAGCCGAGTATTTCGGAGCCTGAACTCGACTAGAAAGTATACTCGAATAGCTTCAACTCAAACTCGACTCGTTTAATTCGAGTTGATTTCGAATATCTTACAAAACGATCTTGAATAGCTCGCAAGTTGTCTCATTCCGTTTACACCATATTAATTATCATGCGAGGATGTTTTTGTCAACCTACAACACGATCTATACTCTATTATACCAACATTTATCATATTGTGATTCTACCGACAAATTATTAAAGATAATTTTTGAAAGAAAAATAGATTTATCTAGATATGCACCCTTTACAAGATTCATTTTTGTTCACATGATCGTTACATGTAACGGAATATTAATCACGAAAATAGAATCGAATTGGTCCACCTCTAAAAAATAGTATAGCCTGTTAGTTTATGGACGATAAATTAATAGTCGTGTGTTAGGATCGAACTCGAAACCATGGGATTGCACACAATACGTAAAAAGTTAACGAATATTGTTTTGAACCGTAATAAGGGTAGTATACTAGCAACACATTTCGATTGACCGAGTACATTTAAAAAAAATCGACGTTTTTTTTAAAATATTAACACCACATCGAAAAAATTCATAAATACCTCTATACCTCACAGGACACCTAATTCCGTCCCTATAGAGACGGACATCGATTTTAAGATGATAATTTTTTCTAAATTATGGAGTTTGTTAGTTCATCAAATTTTAAGTAGGGTGTGCATTGAATTTTAACTAGTGTGTACTAAGTTTAAATATGCAGTAAACCGAATTTGAACAGTTTCTGACGAAACATTTCGTGAACCGTTCGAGTAAAAAGTTTGTTTATGTTCTTTTCGTATATTTTAAATGAACACACAACATTTTAATGTATTTGTTTAGGTTAAATAAACAACATGAACAAAAGTCTTTGTTCGTTCATTATGTTGATGATCGTTCGATAATTCGTTCGTTACGATTCGTATATATGTAATATGATCGTTATCGTATTATTTTTATTATATAGTATTAAAATTGTTTTTACTTAAACAAAACAACAACATTATAAAACTCAATAAGGTGTATAATTAGTTGGTATTTTATTGTCTGATCATTTATGTTCGTCCGTTTATGTTCGTTTAGTGTGTGAATGAACGAACAGAAACGACCATGAACAACCTTATTTCTTAATAAACGAACATGAACAAGAATATTTGTTCGTTTAAGCAATCGTGTTCGTTTATTTATTCGCCTAAAATTAAATGAACAAACATGAACAAGGCTATGTCCATGTTTGTCCGGTTCGTTTACAGCTCTAGTTTTAAATATGTGTACACCCTCTCCGTTAGGTTTGTCCGCTTGTGGTTGCAAATAGTGATAAATTGTTCAGCCATACAAAAATGGACTATGTTTTATAAACCTTTTCAAACTGTTAATTCATGACAGTAAGACGACCGTAGTCATAACAAAAATCGTAACCGCAAAAATAAATAAATAAATAACTCACACACATAAAAACTCACTCAATTATTTTGATCGGTCAAGCGGCCCTTCAATTTTTATAGTTTTGTGAGATAGGACATGTTCTCTTTGGTCTCCATAAGGGGAGGGGCGCGATCGACATAGAAGGACCGACCGATCATTCGGTTGCCACTGTTAGTACAAAATAAATGTAGGGTTTAGAATAGGACTCAAATTATACGTCAGGTCGAGTTCCCGAATGATTTGAGCATTAGATCTTGTACTAGAGCAAGAGAAGTGAGATGATTTCCTGCACAATTAAATAAAAACTGTTAGCCTTACCGCGGGGACGGACCCCGCGATTAGACTCCGACGTGAGAGTAAGTAAACATGTAGAGAGAGAAAGTGTCTGTATGTAGAGTGAGAAAATCATATCGTTCATTGTGTCAAAAAGTCCATTTTTATAGGCGAACGAAATATTAGGGTTTCCTAATATTTCGTTTGTTTCGTTAGTGGCTAGAGTGGGTCCCTTGTCGGGCAAGGTTCCGCAGTAACCGTGTGTACGGATGCGTGTGTTTTCCGCGGACGGAGGTATCCTATAGTTAGGTTCGTGTCCGTTTTGTTGTGTTCGAGCCGTAACCAATGCAGATTGGGCTTAGTCTCGGTCCATGACTTGTTGATATTGGGCCCAGAAGCCCAAATGATAGTGTGACCCAAGCCCGGAGGCTTGGTATATCTATTATACGTCATCAAGTCCCCTCAGTCTAGTATGATATTGACTGCGGACCATGTCCTGCGTGCGGTGATCAATGCTAGACTCCGGTTTTATTCCCATGGTTTGTCGCTTTCCGTGACCACATATCTTCTCCGCAAAGCTTCCTCGTCAAGTTGGTGACGTTTAGGTGATGTGGACCGATGTCGTCTTTTTATTTTCTGACTGATGTGACGTATTTACACCTGTTTTAACTGCTCCCTAGGCGAAACTCAATCGTTGATCATATAAGTTGATTACACGTGGCATCATCTGGCTGTGGGTAGGTATAGAATACTCCAAGGTTATGAATATCCCCCTTGAGTTTTTACTGTTCCTTTCCACAAACTCTACCTTCCATCATTGTTGATATTCTTCAACTTTTCATCATTTAGCATACGTCCCGAACATCGATTACCTTCCATTTTTAGGGTTTTCAAATTCAGGGTCATATTTCCTTCACTCGAACTTCCCAATGCTAATTTTTCTGCTAAATGTTCTATTATGAACCCAGAGATGGTAATCGCCTTTTGCAAAGCTTTTTATATTCGGTGAGGTTCTTCTCACTGCTTCGGGTGGCGTGATAAAACTATTGCCCATTCCCATCCGGTAAATAGGCGTATATACTAGGAATTTTTGCGTTTTGTGGTTTATAGATTTCCTTTACAATGTTTATTATTGGGCCGTCCAGTTAAAATACTTTCGTGTGCATATTTCCTCAATTATCACCTTTTGTCGCGGGCCTCGGGTGTCTCATTTGACGAGTTTTTACCGCGTGTTACACGACCTTGACCCCCTCAGTGATCGAGTTTTCGCGATTTCTACACCCGTACGTATAGTGACGGGTTGTTTTCCTTTGGCTAAGCGTTCTACTTTAGCTCCGTCTTGTTTTCCAAAACCCCCGGACTCCATAAAAAATTAGGCGAACCCTTTTTTCTGGGTTGATTCTTGCGTATTTCCTATTTCCGTCCCTTTATATACGGGAGGTGCCCTAGAAAAGGATTCGGCTCCCTATCTTACTGCTCGTCAAAAGCAAACCTTTAACTTCCTTGAAAGCCATATGGAACCTTCCGCCGTACTCGAGTGCTCCTTATGTCCTTTGTGGGTTTGAGCCGGTACTATCCTTTTGATGAATAATCTTATCCGTCTGTTTGAGTGTCCTGACGAACGGGTGGGTGTCAGTTCCCCTTTTTAAGTAGTGGTACTTTTATATTATAAAGAACCAAGATATTTGATGTTTATTTTGGCAGATAGGTCTGTGTTTGGAATGTATTCAGAACTGTTACCCTACGGAAAGGGTCCGGCGTGGAGGTTCAGAAGGGAGATGATCATGTGACATTGCTAAGAGTACCCGACTTAGCATCATGCCTCCTTTCCTGTGTGATTCCTGCAGAGCGAAGGGTTTGTGGTTCGTCGCGGCACGAAGTCCATGCTACAGACTGAAAGAGGTCAGGAAGACGTTGCTGAGAGAATTAGCTTACTAGAGTTAGCGGACCCGATAAGGGTAACTAAACCATGGTGAGGCAGAGTGAGGAGGAGGTTGTTACGGAGAAACCCAAAAAGATTAAGAAGAAAAGACTGATAAAGCAGAGTGACATCTCCAGCTAGAATTAGGAGACTGACCACACCCTTAGTTTCCCCTAGCTTCCGGTACCGGAGGTAAAACCCATGCTGGTTTGGAGCAAATTATGACGGCATGCTCTCGTTTGTTGGCCCGGGAACAGTCTGCTACTCCCTCTGTTGCCCCTCCTTCTCAAGAAAGTGAAAGTTTTTGTTGATTTATCTGCCCAAGCGAGCCTCCAGATCCGTACTACTGTGGGGAGGTATGTATACGCATCCTTAAGTACTTTCTGAATTTCCGCACCTTTTTCTAATCGTTGATTTTTTGTTTATCCTTACAGCTCTAGCACTTTGAGTGCTCCGGTAGATACTGCTGTTGCCACCACAACCTTCACCAAGGCCAAGCTCGTCGCGGATGTTAATCCGGATCTGGCTGGTCCTTCCCAGTTTGAGAGTCAGAAAGGGTCAGATGCATTCTCTATGAGCCTAGCTACCCTTGACCCTTCCGAGCGAAGCGTTGGTATGTTCCTAGTGGAACATTACTAATTGGATTTCGTTGTATGGACGAAGCTTTTCTGCCGTACCCTGGTGGACCGCGTTGCTCCCCCGCCTTCTTCTCTACTTCGTTCCATGGACTATGACCAATTATATACGGAGTTTTTAATGAAGGCAGCAGACGACAAATTAAGCTTGGGTCAGAGGGAGGTCCCGTTCGGAGCAAGAGTTGGAGCTTTAAGAAAATCTCAATGCGTAAGTATGCTGCACGTGGTAAGTTTGTTTGGAGAAGAAAATAACCCAGAGATCCTCTGGCTGAAGTCTCAGCTGCGGGATAGGAGGCTGAAGCCGCGGAGGTTGTCCGTCGACTCCGTGACCAAGTTTCTTCATTATCCAGGGAGACGGTCTACTATATCTGCGGAGGGTCAGCTCTCAAAGATTAACATTACTCAGAAGGACCATGACATCCCTTGCTTGACAACAATGTAGTATATCCCGTGCCACCTCATCTTGAAGTGTCCCACTCTGAGTGATTTGCCCAGGTGCCTGTACCGAGCCGGTCTAAGATTACTTCATTGGCGTCTGAGCGCGACAGGCTTGTCTCTGAGGTATGTCCGCACCTTTTATTCTGCATGTATATATATATATATATATATATATATATATTTAGTATTAATAAATATACATAAATATATATATAATGTGTGTGTGTGTGTGTGTGTGTGGTGTACAAGTGTTCTTGCTTTTGCAGGTTTCTTCTCTGCGTGCTGGTTTTGAGGATTTCAAGGAGAAAATGGAAATTCAGCAGGAAGAGCAAGCTCATGAGCTGTACAACCGTGTGGCCGAGCTTGAGGCACACATGATAGATGTCTCCGGTCATCTAGAGGGGGAATTATTATCCCACCTAACTACTGGACTCTATGGCCGAAAGAGGTGGCTCCTGACCCATGAAATAAAACTTGCTCTACTTAAGTGCTTGAAATTTTCAGAGTACCAGGGCATTCTTGGTCACGCTTTGGGCTGGGCAGTTGATTTTGGCATGCAAGAAGGTTTACAAGAGGCGTGTCCGATGACTTGGGGTTGGCCTGAGGAGTCTTTCCGTATTGTTGTTGATGCTGTATAACCCGGATGTTGCCATGCAGATTATGTTAACGCGTAAGGCCATTGAAACGCATACACTTCCCCTTAGGTGTATCGTTGAAAATCCAAAAAGGAATCCAGATGGATGAAGTTCTTGATTGCTTTCTTCTAGACGGACCCCTTGCTGAACTTCCGGAAGCTGCTTCCTTACAACCGTGCATTGAGCAGCTTTTTATTCCCATTTATCATACTGGTGATAAAACGGCCGTCGGGGAGACCTCCCTATCTTTTGCTTTGATGAATGTCCATGCTCGTGTTGAGGGGCCCAAGAAACATGTCGCGGCTCTTCGCCAACTGATGATGGAGATAGTCCTCCGCGCCTCTGTCTTCCAGACTTGGTGGGTGAAAGCTAGTTATTCCGCGCCCCTCTCTCCGTTGAGGATTATGCCGAAGAAGACACAGATGAAGCCTTGGGAAGTGTTGTTGCCGTCCCCAATCTTGAGCGTTGTTGCCTTTAGTTTTATCTTCATGCCATGACCGCACGTGGTCTGCTGTTGTATCTTGAACACTTAATCTTTTCTCTTTTTTGTATGCCATGGCCGTATGTGGCTATTTCTGTTTGCGACCTGTATGTAATATGAATATTTGTTTTTTTACCGCGGCCTTGTGTTTGCCTTTTTGTTGCGGTTTCTAGCTTATCATGTTAAACATGTTTTTAGGTGGATGCTGGTGCGTCCGTCTTATAACAAGGAAGTTTTTCACAGGTTATAATATTGCTACCTTTTTATTATTACTGTTGTACGTTCGTAATAGATAGTCTTGTAAATATTTGTAGGTTATTCTCCCGGTGTCGGGTTTGCAATACCTCTTATACACCCAAGCTAATTTTGAGGTTGCTCAACCTTTTATTATCCGGGATAATATTATTGTGGAGCGTGGCTCCTTGCGTGCGCGTCTTAATAGTTGATATAACTTTGCAAAGTAATAATAATTTTAGGACTTTAAAACTGGTGAGGGTAGCTAATCCCTACTTTTTTATTAATATGCAAAAGACATTACAAAATAAAGAGAAATTAAAATACTGCCCTCCGGAGCATCATACGTGCCGGGCGGATGCTTACACTTCATGTATATAACACTTTTTAAGATTACAGATGTTCTATGTTCGCGGAAGTTCATTTCCATTGCGATCCTTAAGCTTGTAGGCTCCCTTTCCTAATGACTCCGTAACTTCATATGGTCCTTCCCATTTAGGGCCAAGTTTTCCTCCGTCCTTGGCGTGGCTTGCATCATTGCTACGGTAGACCATGTCCCCCGGCCTGAAGCTTGTGCTTCGGACTTTAGAGTTGTAGTACTTTTCCATCTTAGCTTTACTTTTTGCCTCTTGAATTGCTGCTTGTTCTCTTTTTTCTTCTATGAGGTCCAAGTTTATTTCTAAGGCTTCGTCATTCTTCGTCAGGTCTACTTCCGCAGTCCGGAGTGTTGGCATGCCTATCTCTGCTGGTATGACTGCTTCCGTGCCGTATGTAAGTGAAAACGGTGTCTCTCCATTGCTTGATTTTATCATGGTGCGGTGTGTCCATAGGACGTGTGAGAGTTCTCATATCTAATCCTTGCTTCTTTCATCCAATCGAGCTTTGATTCCTTCTCCCAGACTCTTGTTTGCTCTTTCGACCAAGCCATTTGCTTGTGGGTGCTTCACGGAGGCAAAACACTGGCGGATACACAGTTTTTCGCACCAGTCTTTGAATGGGTTATCACGGAACTGCTTTCCATTATCCGATACTATTTCCCCTGGTAGGCCAAATCTGCAAACAATGTTGTCCCATACGAACTTCTTCACTTGATTGCCCGTGATAGTCGCAACAGGCTTTGCTTCAATCCATTTGGTGAAGTAGTCAATAGCTACGATCAAGAACTTGACTTTGCCTGGTCCCTCCGGGAAGGGTCCGGCTATGTCGATCCCCCATTTATAGAATGGCCACGGAGACGTAATGGGGGTTAAGTTTTGTTGCGGATTTCTCGGAATGGGACGATGGACTTGGCAGTCATTGCATTCCCTTATTAGTTTCCGCGCATCCGTATGCATTGTTGGCCAGTAATATCCCGTCCGGATGGCCTTGGCGACCACGGATCTAGGACCGGAGTGCATGCTACAGGATCCTTCGTGTATTTCTCTAAGGACGTAGTTTGCTTGAAGTGGTCCGACGCACCGGAGCCACGGTCCCAAGAAAGATTTCTTGTATAAAGTTCCATTGATCATGGTGTACCGGGATGCCTTGCGACGTACCACCCTTGGCATTCTTTTTTATCCTCGGAGGATTTCTTTTGTCAGGTACTACATATGGGTGTCATCTATGTGTTGCCTTCTTCTTTACTAAGGCATGAATTCCTTTTCATTATGGGAATTTTTTTTTTTATTTTTCCCTTCAATTCTTCCCACGATGCACCTGTTTGTTAAGATGCGCGAAGCTTGTGGACGCTGTGATCTTGCTTAGGGCGTTGCTTTCCTTGTTTTCACTTCGTGGTATTGGTCTTGATAGAAAAATTCCTTGAAGATTTTTTGAGAGTGTTTTTACTTTTTTTAATTACTGAACCATGGCTGACTCTTTGGCGATGTAAAAAAATAAGGGGGGCGTTTTCACTTGACTGGCCACAAAGTCTTGAGTCAACATTTGCCTTGCAAGTTCTTTACACCAATTAGTTCTGCGATCGAGAAGTCGACTATAAGTTCTTTATATTCGGCTTCTTGTTAGTTGGCCCGAATCTAAACTCATGGCATATGTAAAATGCTGCCCCTTCGGATTTTGTTAGTATTAGTCCTGCCCGGAAATCGTTCTACGCAGGACAGCGTCTGTGAAACAATGTCACTCGGCACGGTTATTACTTCCTGATTCTGCCATGAGTTCGTCGGAGACTCTTCTTTACGGTCGTTCCACCCACAATAAAATCTGCCATTATTTGGCCTTTTGATTGCGGTCTCTTGGTCATATATTTGGATGTCTTTACCCTTCTAATCGAACTTCCACTTCAGAATCCTTCCGGATATTTCCGAAACTTGAAACTGTTGCTTTATCGGTTGATTTGTTAATTACATCAAACCTTGTGCATGGAGTATCTTTTCAACGTTTTACTTGCCACTACCCGAGCAAGGCTAACACTAACTTTTCCATAGGAGTATAGTTGATTTCCGGGCCTCGTAGAGTGCGGCTCACAAAATATACTGGTATTTGCCTACCTTCTCTGTCCGTCATCAAGACCGCACTAATAGCTTCGTTTGCTGCAGCCAAGTATATGATTAATTCCTCATGTTTCCTAGGCAATGCTGGGTCAGTGTTGGGAGCTCTGAAATAAGTTTTTTCATTTGCTTGAGGCTATCTTGGCTGGCTTCCGGTTGTCATTGAAATCGCTCTTTTTTGTGCATTTTTTCATGGTTTTGAAAAAAGGGTAATGACTTTTCTGCGGATTTTTGACAGATTGTTTAAGCTTGATAATTTTCATTTCAGCTTTTGCATCCGTACTTGAATGAATCTCGGGAAGTATGGCAGCTAAGGACTGTGTCATGCTTTTATCCGACATGCCCTCAAACCCGTTGGTGCTCTACTTTGTAACTAAGAACATTCCTTCTGACCTTTCTGATGGTGCACTTCTTTGGGTTCATATTTCATGTTTATATTGTCGAAGCGGTTTTGAATGTTTCTTTATGTCTCGGTGATTTCTTCTTCCGTGTGGTTTATATAACCAGGTCGTCGGACATTTACCTATTAGGTTTCGTCCATCTGCCTTTGGAATGCCTTTATCCACTAAGCGTTGATATGTTTGACCCGGAATTTTTAGACCGAAATGGCATCTTAGAATAGCAAAATAATCCTTTTTGGCTTATTATGTGAACGCCGTTTTTTCTTCATCCTTTTTGACATTTTAATTTTGGTGGTACCATGTATGATCCAAGAAGCATTTGAATGAAATACTACAGAGGGACTCCACCTTCCAGTCTATTTCCGGTAATGGATAGCAATCCTTGGAGCATGCGTTGTTAAGATCTTTGAAGTCTACACACATTCGCCAGGTTCCGTCATGCTTTTTGACCATTACCAGATTAGAGAGCCAACTGTGATAGTGGACCTCTTTCATTATTCCGGCATCCACCAGTTTTTCCACCTCTTCTTGGATTGCCTTATTTCTTTCCGGTGCCTGCCCTCTTTTCTTTTGCCTGACGGGTAAACATTCCTCCCGGATATTCAAGCGGTGTTCCGCGATGCTTCGTGGGACGCCCGTCATATCAGCCGGCTTCCAGACGAAAATATCCAAGTTTTGTTTGAGCAAGGAACATAGTTCTTTGCGTCCCTTTTCTGTTAATGTCGATCCTATGGCAACTGTATGCTCGGGGTATTCCGGGTGGATTGCTATATTTATTTTTTCTTCCAATACTTGGTTTACTGCGGGAGGCTGGATGTTAGGTCTGGAGATCATAGCACATTCCATAGGAATGACTCTGCTGCTCTGTAGCGTTACCGTTCCGTCTTCAACGGGGAATTTTAACATCCCATGTGCTGTTGATGGTACAGCGCGGATTTTCCTTATACCCGGTTTGCCTATTATTGCATTGTGTTGGGATGGTGACCTGATAATCATGAAGTTCATCCATGCGAAGGTGGAGTGTACTTCATCACCTATTTTGACTAGCAAGGCTATTTGGCCTGGTGGCCAAATGGTCTCTCCACTGAATCCGATAAGGTGAGTGGTGGCCGAAACCATTTGATCCCTTATCTCTTTGCGGAGTTTTATGAAGCAGTGTTCATATAAGACTTCTAAGGATGCTCCGCCGTCAATGTATACCCAATGCACAAAGTGCCTGCCCATTTCGGCTTCGATTATCATTGGTCCCTCCATTCTGTCTTCTTCCCCCAAAGGTGGAAAGGAAATCGCCATCTCCGGAGAGAAGCTTTGGGTAATCCTGGGCTTGGCCACTCTTTCCCATGGTTGAATCATCAGTATAGCCAAAGGTTTATCCTTTCCGGACGCTTCCCTTTTTTCGGTGCTTTCGACTTGTTATTCTGTTTTAATTCTCTGATGAATTGCGACAATTTTCCGGCCTTGATCATTTTGTCTATTTGCTTTCTCAGTTGCATGCATTCGTCCGTGTTGTGTCCTGTATCTGCATGAAATTCACAGTATTTGTTCGGATCCCTTTTCTCCGCAGGAGTTACCATTGGGGGTAGAGCTTTGAACTTTCCTTTTTCTAGGCTTATAAAACTTTCCTCGGCTTTTGAGCGGAAAATTTCTTTTGGACGGTTTTGGTAAGAAATGTGTGAATCTATTGTGGCTTACGATCCGGTTTTTGTTTTATTTTTGAAGCCTTGTCTGAGAATTTCGGGTTTTTCCCCCCCCCTTCTGATTGTTTTCCATGATGAGGATGCTGTGTTTTACTTCCGGACGTGACTGCATTTGCAGACTCACTCTCATTCCCCTCGCGGTAAGAAATGAGTTAGTCAATGTCTATACATTTCATCCATTAGACCTCGAAATTTCTTTCATATGAGACGCATTGATTAACAGGGTGGGTTAATTCCGTGCATAGACCCGGAGATTCTCATGCGTATTCCGGAGCTCTCTTCCACAGTCGTAGGGCTTCTTATCCGGGTCTCTTCCATGCAAGTCTTCCGTGATTCTCCAATATTTTTGCTTGTATGTGATGCGCTCTCTCCAACCGAGATCGCTTAGATGTTGTTTTGTTTCTGCTGAAGTAGTTCTCTGCTAAACTGATTTTGTCTTCAGCTCTTCATGTGCTATCAAATCGACTCGCTGTTTGATGGTAGCTTGTTCGAACAAACCCTTTAGCATTCCTAGTGAGGGTTGAGCGTTGATCATGTGGCACCATTGTTGGCATTGCTCCATCCTTTGTTGTTTGCGGGGCGATTGAAATAGTTTTAAGTGATCCTGTGGTTGCCGAATATCCACTTCCATTCTATGTCTTTACGTGGCTAGGCATTCCATTAGTCTAATTCGGGAGGACTAAATGCCAGAATGATTCCGAGGTGTGAAGGGTTTCTTTTCCTCACATTGTCCATGGCTGGGAGAAGATGTCATTATAGGTGCTCGACCTCGGTCTTCTTGATGTTGGACACGCTCCAAGTCGCACCCCTTTCCTCCATCTAGAGCTTTCTGAAATATGCGGTTAGTCGTCTCGGGACTCGGTTTGTGCCATCTTTTGCTGATGTGCCTCCACCTTGAGAGTTGCGCTTTTAGTTCTTTTTTGCTTGGCGGACTTCGTTCGTACGACGTACCGGAACCGTAGCGGATTGTAGTTGCCTCCTTTCTTCCCAACCTAGTTAAAACACGCCTCACCTTCCTTTCACGTATTGCCGCGGGCCGATGAAACTGTGGTGAAGGTGTGATCTGTCCTGTCGTGAGAAGCCTTTCGAAAAACACTGGGCATGTGGTGATGGGCTTCGGGATATGCCTATCTGCCGTGCCTTCTTCTTGGTTCCCGGTTACTCGGTGCGGGTCGCGTTTGTCTTAGATTCAGAGTAGTGCGATTTCTTCACGGCTTTTCCTTATCTTAAATCCCGGACTCGTCGCCTTAAGATCGGTCGTGCTTTTTACTTGCGTTGAGTTTTGTCTTTCTGCTCTTTTTCTTTTTGCATCTTTTCGGCGGATGAGCGCAAAAAAAGTTGGTGATAGTTGTTTCGTCGACATTTCCCTAAAGGACCTCGTGGGGAACATAGGTTCCCTCAAGACCTTGGGGGACCATTCCTTCCCCCAGTGTTCCTCACGGCGGACGTGGGATGGATTATGGTTTGTTGTTCGTGAGTGCTCATGGTGAGTTTTTTTAGAGAATGGGTTGGTAAGCGTCCCACTGATGGCGCCACTTGTTAGTACAAAATGATGTTCGGGTTTGGCAAGGTGTTGTAATCTTTTGGCGGGTTCGGGCCTACCAAATGATTGAGTGTTTATCTGTTGTACTAGAGCAAGAGAATGATATTGTGATTGTTCTGCACAATTGAAAGTAAACCGTTAGCCTTACCGTGGGACGGACCCCACGATTAGACTCTGGCGTGAGAGTAAGTATTCATTTTGTGTCAGAGTAGACTATGTCAGAGAGCATAAGAATAAGCTGTTGTACTTTTGGGTATACTATGACGGCCCTATTTATACGGTGTCCTAGGTACTAGGGTTGTTCCTAGTATTTTGGTTGCTTTGTTGTAGTGGCCAGAGTGGGCCCTTATCGGGCAATTGGTTCGCGGTAATACGTAGAGTGAACGGCCCTTGACGGACGGATTGTTTATAACTGGATTATGCGGTACGGTTCGCCTAGGTTCGGGCCGCTGGCCAATGCTGAATGCGGGTTTCTACTACCGGCTCGGTTGTTACTTGACGGTTGGCTCCCAAAAAGCCCAAGTAATGTGTTGGCCCAAGCCCAGAGGCTGTGGTTTGACTCTACACAGTAGTGTATACGTCATCCTACTATGAGAAGTGATTAATAATATCTATGATTGTTAATTTTGTGATCATGAAGTGTTGGACAATTAACATATTTGAAGATAAGAGATATCTTCTTTTCTTTGAAGTCTTCATAAGCTTTAATTATCCTTATGATTTATAAACATCGAGCCAAAGGTCCATATGGACGCATTTTTTTTTTAAAAGTGCACATAACGCATATCTATGACATACAAGGCATCTGTATGTTCCTTTTATCACCGTCATCTCACAAGGTTGTGGTGCAATGATACACATTAGATAACACATTATGTGGGGTGAGGCTGATTGTGACCCAAACAACTTTTGTGGCTATGTTCAAAGCAATACTTCTCTGTTGAGGTCTCTTAGATCCCCTTTTTATTTTACGTGTTGTGGTAAAGATAACCCGAATAAAAAAAGATACGATATAAAGCACCTTTGACCCCAGCGCAGTTAGCTACAATGTAGAAATGTTAAAAGGAATGTCACTCCTCCCCTTCTCATTGTTGCTCACTGACACCGGACAAGGCAAGTTCCGGAGGCAATAAAGTTGCAACGCAACGTATAACCGCACGTCGTGACTCAAGGTATCGAGTTATCGCGGACCCTCATCATCTTTTACTATTGGAGCTTAACTGACATCCTCGATTGTGTGAAGATAGTCTATTCCGACATTCAACTTAAACTGTTGAACAACGATATTAATGCTTTCACCCGTCATCATTGACAAATAGCTAATCTGAACATGGCACGTTACCGGAGTAAGAACTCCCATCATTACATGCTCACATGTTCCCTTAAAAGTCCAACCCGCTGGTCCGTCTTGTCATACTCCAACCTTAAACGTTACATTGCTTTCATAGGCTGTGATCCTTATCATTTTTGTCACGTCAAAATAGTAATCGCGCCATTCAAATACCTAACCCGGTTCGCTCATCATTTCTTGGGCCAAC
>BQNB010014952.1:0-74141 GCA_026074375.1 Tanacetum coccineum
CTCGATCGACATGACATTTTTGTCT
This sequence comes from Tanacetum coccineum, assembly GCA_026074375.1. NCBI lineage: Eukaryota > Viridiplantae > Streptophyta > Magnoliopsida > Asterales > Asteraceae > Tanacetum > Tanacetum coccineum. The sequence goes on from BQNB010014952.1 coordinate 26, forward strand.
TATTATAATAGTGAGACCCACCGGCCACCGTTGACATTTTTTTTAATTTTAAAAAGGGTGTTTTGTGTTATTAGAAAATTGGAACTCACGATTGACATTTTTCTAATAAGACAAAAAAGTTATGTCGAATGAAAAAAAATAATGATCGCACAAAACGTTATTTTGATCTAGCAACAATATTCCATCAACCTTTGGACATGAGTTCGCAACACGGTCGTAACATATTAAATTTGGAAAACACAAATTTTGGACTCATGTCGACAGGGTTAAAAGTAAGTGGTGCCCATTGATATATGAATGTGATGTAGGAAAAGATACACCTACTACACACCAAAATAATTCATTTGTATTTTGTAAATAATAACAATGAGGAAAACAAAGAATGTGTGTAATCAATCAATCAAATGGTTAAACAAAAGAAAAATTTTGGAAGGGACTCAAGGGAGTCGCCAAAGTTGAATATAAAAACCAGAAAAGCAGACCAAAAAGTGGACATGTGGCAAGTAGCAATTGTTCTTTGCACGTTCCAAAACTTTGGTCTAAATGAAAACCAGTCGATAAAAGACATCCTTCATCTCAAATTGATCAATATTCCTTCCTTTAATAACAAGTACCAAAGCCATATGTACAAACAACAGTGACACAAAAAACCAACGCAGACAGTAAAACTAGAGATACTCTTTCTGCACATAAAACAGTCCAACCAGAAAGCTGCCCCACATACTGTCGACCAACTCAAAAACACTTAACAGGTCAAACTAGGTACTTGATTTTCATGGATTCTTCTGACCAACGTAGGAAGCCAAAACCACGTTTCCTTAAACCTTCCTTAACCATAAACTTGTTTTCAGCAAGATCACTACTTTTCTTCTTGTCTTTCTTTGTTTTCTTCTTTATTCTTTTGCGTCCGTTTTTTTACACTGCTGTGCTGCTTCCTGAGTCATCCGTAACGTCCATTTACCCGCGATTTTCTACTCGGTTGTTTAAGATAGATGCTAGAGTTGTGTTTCCTGATCATATCCTAGTGTTGTTACTGTCCAAACATGCTGGAACTGAAGTTGGAGCTGGAGCTGGAGCTGGATTGGAATGTGTTTATACATGTAATGATACGGATTATTCTGGTGATGTTCGAGAGGAGTTAAGGAGTGTGTTGTCTGTAGATGGATATAACGACATCCGGTGGCTCGTGCGGTGTCCGCTCCCACCTGCAAACTTCTCGTCTGTGGTGACTCTACGGAGCCGAGGAGCAAGTGCGGTGGTTGATAAGGCGGAGGGATGGTTGGATTCGTGGGAGAATTTGGCGTACGAGGCGGTGATGGATGGTAACACGGTGGCCGTGTTTGTGAAAGGGATCAGTCATAGACAAGGTAAAGAATCTGACCCAAACAAATTCACTTGTCACTTTGGTTTGAAGAATGATGAATACATGCTGACCTCGAGAGCAGTTACGGCTGCTCAGGAAGTTGTAAGGTGTGTATTGCCGAGAAGTTTTGAAATGCACCCGGAAAAAGCTCAGGGGATTCAAGTTACTGTTAGTTTTCAAATCCCAATGCCTAGAAGAAGAAATAACCGCCGTGTTATGGTTCCATCCGTAGCCAAAATATCAGGTTTAGGATTAGAGGTAAAGAGAACGAAACACGAGCTTTGTGTCTGCACAATGTTGTGGAACCAAGCAGATTCGATAAGTGAATGGATAACTTATCACTCATGGCTAGGAGTTGAAAAGTGGTTTATTTATGATAACAACAGTGACGATGACATTCAGGAGGTGATCAAGAAGCTCGATCATGATGGTTACAATGTTAGCAGACATGTTTGGCCATGGATCAAGACTCAAGAAGCTGGGTTCTCACATTGTGCTATAAGAGCTAGAGATGAATGTAATTGGGTTTCTTTCATGGATGTTGACGAGTTCTATTACTTTCCAAGAGGTGGTTCTCTCAGAACTCTAGTTTCAAACTACACATCGTCTTCATCAATTGGAGAGCTGAGAACATCTTGCCATAGCTTTGGGCCGTCGGGTTTAAGGTCACCTCCTAAGCAAGGAGTAACAGTAGGGTACACTTGCAGATTACAGAGTCCCGAAAGGCACAAATCAATTATCAGGCCGGAGGCACTCGACACGACCCTAATGAACGTAGTGCACCATTTCCACTTAAAGAAAGGTTTTCGTTACAACAATGTGCATCAAGGAACTGCTGTTATAAATCATTACAAGTACCAAGTGTGGGAGTCTTTCAGAGCTAAGTTCTACAGAAGGGTTGCTACTTATGTAGCTGACTGGCAAGATAACCACAATGAAGGATCAAGAGATCGAGCACCTGGTTTGGGAACAGAAGCAATTGAACCACCTGATTGGAGGCTACGGTTCTGTGAGGTTTGGGATACTGGTTTAAAAGACTTTGTTTTAGGTAACTTGGCTGATAATTCAACAGGGATTTTGCCATGGGATAGATCTTTGGGACATACAGACATACAACAGATACAGTAATATATACATACAGATTCATTTGTTTACATGTAAATTCTTTTGTTCCATTTATGGTGTCATTTACTGGATTGTCGCCGCAGTATAATTGGGTCAGGCGATTTATAGACAGCTGTAAATTTATGACCATGTAATAAAACTTTCACTTGTGTTCATTGAAGGATTTGTTGGTCACTAGATTACTTTGAAACCGAGGTTTGAGCGATGGAATTTCTATACAGTCTACAGACTTTGTTAAGTAATAGAGTAGACGCGTTTTTGTGGCAAGAGAAACATGATATCACACCGTCGCCGGCTAAACAAAAGCAACATACTGGCTAAGTTTAGTTTCATATCAATATATCAGTAATCATGTCACACTACCTCTGCCTCAAAATGGAATGCAACGTTATAGTACCCAATACAAAACTAAAAAGCCCCATTAACCATAATCAAATTTACTACAGTAATGTCTTGTTATGATTGCTGAGCAATACATACAAGTAAATTTTGGATTCATTTGTAATGAAAATCTTCTGAAACAGTAAATGGTCAAGTATCTTTTCCAAAACGGAAAAAAAAGTTGCAGGATCTGTAAGATAGTTATAATTATAAAAGTTTGCATATAGAAATACTGATATATGTAATATACTATACTAGTCACACATGTTGTTTGAGGAATGTTATGTGCTTTATCTGATTGTATTCCAACCTCAGTCGATCAGTTAATTCAATATATCTACTAAAGGTATTCTGTGGTATCATTCAATGTCTGCATGTTGTTCCTAATAACATGAAAATACAAATAGATATTATACAACTTTGAGGATTGTTAAGTGCTATATCTTGATAATCTAATAAGCTTTAGATGTAGCTTACAAAAATATTACTATATGTGGAAACTTACATTGGTTGGGGATCTCAGCTAAAAACATTTTTATCTTGACAGAGGGACGCTGATCATATGCTTAGAAAGCGTGGCATCCAGCTTCTCTCCTATTAGAGTGATCCATGCCTGCAGATGCAAGTAAAAGAAATCATTGGAAGATAAGCATCAAATAAAAGTTAAAACAAACCACCACGTTCCTCTCTAGTGTGGAGTATGTCATTGGATGATAAACATCACAAAATGGTTGAAGGTTTAGTATAATAACATACAGTGGTAAAAAACATTTTCTTAAACCTTTTGTCAAATGTGACAAGTTACTGGGGTTTTTAATTCTTGACCCATTTCAATGGATTAAGGTAACAACACATATAGCTGACTGTAATAAAGGCGAATGCACACCTGATCGGATGTTGTGAAGCCACGGATGGTGTCACCCCCAAGTATTGCAATTCCTTTATCTCCAAGTGGTTGCAAGATGACAGCCTGTATGTTGATTTGCAGATGGAATATATAATTTTGACACAACTTATGCTTCAGTTAAGTTTTCACATCCTTGCACAAAGTAACCAAGTTGCAATTATAACAATCAATATTAGTGATCACTCTCCTATTCTGAAGCCTCGACATGACACGCGTTTCATTTATTTTCGGGTATGTAAATCATGTATATGATACTTGAATTGCAAGTATCTGAACCAGTAAGTATGACGCACCTGTGTATTTGAAGGGAGAAATGGCAGTTGAGATTTTCCAGGATAGAGTGACAAGTTTGCCAAGTAGCTCTCTGTCAATATCGTTAAATTCCTTTTATCGCATTATTTATGATAAAGAAATTATAAATTGGCATGTATTATGAGTATCATCATGTGTGTCTTACGTGATCCAGACTTAACAACACCTTGATAGATTGACCCTTGCATCAACTTGCTGGAATCTACAACTGTGGATTCACCACCTTCATTTGAAGAAGCGTAGCCAATTTGGAGAACACAAACCCCATCATACACAACAACCAGAGACCTGCAGCAAGTCACCGTTGACAATGATTCCCACGCCCTGAGAAAAGCATGTGAGTAATGCATCCTTTTACAGTAACATTATTATTACTTGTGTGGCAAGTTTGATGTGTTCCCTACCATGTTAACTCAGAAGCTACACGTACTGGAACGTTAGAATGAAACCTTTCACACTCCACACCTCGTGGCGGCACCTAATTATAAAATTTACTGTCACATTGATGTTTCGTGCACACAAACAGACATGTAAAAGTAATGTATCAAAGTGGTGGGCCATTTGTTTAGCAGAGAAGAGACCAAGATAAAAGGTGATTAAAGCAATGAAACGGAGCTTACGACAGATATGGATTTGGGTCGAATTGATAGCCAGACGAGACCAGCTAGAATATTCGTTACTGCTAACCCGATTGTAAGTAAATCAGCTCTGGACTGAGAACTGCCAGAAGAAAAGGAACAAGCATGATGCTGTATTAGACAAATCTAAACTGATACTTTAGAAGGAAATGAAAGAATGTGTGAGATACTCGATTCAAGTAAGGGACATGTAATGTAAAGAAATCAGAAAGACAAGTTAAATGCTGACATATACATGTGTTTTAGATTATAAAAGTGAGACCAACTAGTATGAAAGTTATAGTTAGATTTTTTTTAGAACAACAATTTTCACACACTCGGATACCAGGTATCTCACAAATGTTTTGAACGAGAACCTATAGACTGGCGAGCAAGTCATATAACACAAGGCCAAACAAAGGGGTTGGGTGTATAGTATAGTTAGATAAATGGTGTTACGATATGTTTGAATTTATTGTAGCAGTAACAAGAACATATGAGTGGGTCGTATTAGTTAATAATCCAAATGAAATGGTTGCATTAATTAATAAACGGTAGCAATATATGAGAAAAAAACAAATGAGGAGTAGAAGACCTGGAGGCATCAGCAACGGGAGCAATGCCGGAAAGAGTCCTATTAAATAAAACAGCTAAAAGAGAGATACCACCAACGTAAATAGGCAAGCTCCTAACGGAATCATCATTATTCGAAACCCAATCACTAATCAATTCTCTTCTTCTTCCTCCACTTTTGATTCCCTCCTTCATTTTTCATTTATGTTAATTAAACTAATCAACTAGTATGATATACTAAAACATATGAAAGAGGAAAAAGCACCTGTAAGCTGGCCGAAACCCTAACAAAGTGGCGAAATGAACGATGACAAGGCGGAAGATGATGATGTTTTAGTTTTACCAGCGGAGGGATTGAACGGACAAAACTTCCCGCTTCCATGGGAAGATAACTGACTCACTCACTCTTTGTTACCACTATAACTCTCCTTTTACTAATGTATTATAAAAGGATAGCCTCTCATGTTCACTTCGAATAAAGTTAGTGTTATGTGAGTGAAACAATTGTATTACTCTATAGGAAAAATTACACGGATCGTCCCTGTGGTTTACCCAGAAATCATGTTTCGTCCCTATTTGATTTTAATTACACTGATGGTCCCTAATTTTCAAACTAATTACACTGATGGTCCCTAATTTTCAAAAATAGGGACTAACTGTGTAATTAGTTTGTTTGAAATTTGTTACACGGATAGTCCCTATTTTCCAGAATAGGGACTATCAGTGAAACATGTTTGATAAAATAGGGACCATCAGTGTAATTAAAATCAAATAGGGACGAAACATGATTTCTGGGTAAACCACAGGGACGATCCGTGTAATTTTTCCTAAACACTTGTGATATTACTACAGAATCTGTAATTAGAAAACACATCACAATGCTTTCTAAAACGGGTATAAATAATTTGTGTGAAATTCCAACTGATCACATCGTTAATGGCAGTTGAAAAGACACCATTCTTACCTTTCTAACCATTTATCACACATAATTTTGGGACCTTCAAATCAAAACACTTTTATTTATAGAAGGTTGGGGTGATTAACAAAGAATGGTATTTTTTTATAATCATACCCCTTGAAGTATCACATGGATATAAACATATCCGTATGTAAAAACTCAAACATATGTCAGGAAATGAGTATATGGCGGCGAGAGTTGGGGATAGTAGAGCGAACAATTAATTGATGAGAAGTATCAGGTTTGCATTAAAAAATAAACATCTTTAACGTTTCAATATCCGGGGGGGTACCATATATCAAACATAATTTGTGAAAATCTAAACTAAATACACTATTTTCTCACAAAAACTATGTAGAGAGGATAAACCCTTTTAATCCTACTAGCAGTATAATATCACAAGTGATAGGTAACATTGATTACATGTTAAAATTTTCAAAAATAACCACAGTTGGTGTCACATTATATTGCTTTATCACATGTGATATTAATTATATGTAAATACCATAACTAATGTCACATTAAATACTTTATCACAGGGGGGGGGTGATATATATATATTATTATTATTTATCACTGGTGATACTACAATGTCAGGAGTAATAACTGTTAAGCTACGAGTCAATCTTAGTTAATAAAGGTATTGGTATAGGGTTTAATGGTTAGGGGTTTAGGGGTTTTGGTATAGGGTTTAGTGATTAGGGGTTTAGGTTTTGGTATAGGGTAGTAATCAGGGGTTTAGAGTTTTTGGTATGATTTTTAGGTTATGTATAGATCACTTTGTGATATTATACCTGGTGTTAGGGTTTAGGGTTTTTGTATAGGGTTTAATGTTAGGGGGTTTAGGGGTCTGTATAGGGGATTATGGTTAGGGAGGAGGTTTAGTTATTGGGCATGAGGGTTAGTTAAGGGGTTTAGAGATTGGTTATAAGGGGGTTTAGTGTTAGGGGGTTAGAGTTTATGGTATAGGATTTAATTTTTATGTTATATCGCTTGTGATATTACACATAGTGGTTTTGAGGTTTAGGTTTTGGTAAAGATAGTGGTTGTTTTTTTAGTGGTTTTTTTTGGTATGATTCAAAAGTTTTATGTATATATCAATTGTGAAATTATACCGATTGGTTAGGGGGTTTAGGAATTTCTGTATAAGGGTTGAGTGGTTAGGGGTTTAGGGTTTAAAGTAAAGGGTTAGTAGTTAGGGAAAGGGGGTTAAGGTATGTGGCATAGGGTTAGTGGTATATTGATTTTATGTTTCTGTAATAGGTTTAGTGTTAGCGTGTTTAGGGATATGGTATAGGTGTTTAGTGGTTAAGGGTTTAGGTTTTTGGTATAAGGATAGTAGTTTAGGGTATTGAGGGGTTTTTGGTATAGTTTTAAAGTTTTATATAAATATACCACGTGTGATATTATACTTAGTGGTTGGGGTTTAAGGTTTTTGGTATAAAAGGTTTAGTGTTATGAATTTTAGGTTTTTGGTATATGTTTTAGTTTCTTAGGGATTTAGGGTTTTTATTAATAGGTTTAAAAGTATATGTATACATTACTTTGTGATATTTTACTTTAGTGGTTGGGAGTTTGGGGGGGGGGGGTTTTTTTTATTTTTATTGGGTGTTTTTTTTTTTTTTTTTTGGGGGGGGGGGGGGGGGGGGGGGGGTGGGGGGGGGGGTTTTTTTTTTGTTTTTGGGGTATTTTTTTTGGGTTTTTTTTTTTTTTTTTTAAAAAGGGATTAGGGTATTTGGTAAAAGGGTTTAAAGGTAAAGGTTGAGATTTTGGTAAAGATTTTAAAGTTTATGTATATATCACTTGTGATATTATACCTAGTGGTTAGGTATTTAGGGTTTTTGGTATAGGGTTTAATGGTTAGGGTTTAATGTTTTTTTGGTATACTATATTAAATTTATAGTATAGATCACTTGTGATACATATAAACCTAGTGGTTATGGTTTTAAGGTTTCTTGGTATAGGGTTTAATGGGTTGAGGGACATGAATCGATGTATACTTTTGGTTCTTTTATTACTTTATTACTTGTACGTTGAATACCATAGTTAGTGTAAACAATTATAATTGAGGTTTTATTTCACATTGATATTACACAGACGTAAGATATATTTCTTGTGTCGGTATTGAACCACACTCTAATCCCACTATTATCACAACAATCATCACAGTATCAAAATGTATAAAAAAAATAATCAGTAAAACACACTAATAATGATTCTCTAATAGTAATACTTGTGAAAACACACGAAAACGTATGAAAGCGCACAAAACAGGAAAGCGCGCGAAAGCGGGAAAAGGCGCGAAAGTTGACGAAACGCGCGAAAGCCGGCGGAACGCGCGAAAGCCGGCGTAAATGCGCGAAAGCTGGCGTAAACGCGCAAAAGCCGACGTAAACGCGCGAAAGCAGACGAAATCGAGCGAATGCGGGCGAAAGCGTGCGAAAACGTATGAAAACGTTAGAAAACGTGCGAAAGCGGACGAAAACAGAAAAAAATTGTGAAGACAGACGAAAACATGCGAAAACGTATGAAAATGTGCGAAAACGGACGAAAACATGCGAAAACGTAACAAACCGTGCGAGAACATCTAAAACGGACGAAAACGCGCGAAAACGTGCGAAAGCGGACGAAAACGTACAAAAACGTATAAAAACGTAAAAAAAATGTAAAAACGTAAAGAACGTATAAAAACGTAAAAAAACGTAAAAACGTAAAAAAACGTAAAAAACGTAAAAAAACGTAATAAACGTAAAAAAAACGTAAAAACGTAAAAAACGTAAAAACGTAAAAAAACGTAAAAAACGTAAAAACGTAAAAAACGTAAAAAACGTAAAAAAAACGTAAAAAAACATAAAAAACGTGAAAAACGTAAAAAAAACGTATAAACACGTAAAAACGTAAAAAAAGCAAAAAAAACGTAAAAACGTATAAAAGCGTAAAAAACGTAAAAAAACGTAAAAAAGAGTAAAAACGTAAAAATACGTAAAAAAAAGTAAGAGAACGTATAAAAACGTAAAAAACGTAAAAAAACGTAAAAAAAGTAAAAAAAGCGTAAAAAACGTATAAAAACGTAAAAATACGTTAAAAACGTAAAAATACGTAAAAAAGCATAAAAGACGTAAAAGAACGTATAAAAACTTATAAAACGTAAAAAAACGTACAAAACTTAAAAAACGTAAAAATACGTAAAAAAACGTAAAAGCGTAAAAAAAACCGTAAACACGTAAAAAAACGTACAAAATGTCATTTAATTGCAATTTGGGCAAGATTTGCCAACTTTACAAATAATGAGGGAGTGGTTAGTGTGAGTTTTAGTAAATTTACACTTTTGGTCCCTCCATGTTTTTTTTAATCTTAAATCTTGTCTTTTTAATCTAATGAAATGGATGGTCTAGATTTGTCCCTTGGTATGTAAAGAGAAACTAGTATGCAAAATAACTCACCTCATTACTTTTATACTCCATTTCACCCCTCCATTTAAGGGGGTGTTTGTTTCAGCTTATATGTGAGCTTATTAGCTTATTTGATTTCTGCTTATATAACATAAGCTTTAATTTTCTGGCTTATATTGAGACTTATGGTCTTTAATAAGTTTATCATATCGTAATAAACTTATATAAGCCCACAAGTCTCAACATAAGCCGGAAAATTAAAGCTTATCTTATATAAGTCGAAATCAAATAAGCTCATAAGCCCACATATAAGCCGAAACAAACGTGTTTTTGGTTTGTTGGGAGGTGGTTTGTTTGTTAAATGTTGTTTCTTTTTTTGCTTTGGTTGTGTGGGTTTTTTGGTTTTTGTTTCTTCTGTTGTGTGCTGTCGGTGTTTGTTTTTTTGTTGGGGGTTTTGTGTTTCGGTGTTTTTTGGTCGTTGTTTTGGGTGGTTTCGGGTATGTGTTTTCTAACTTTCTTTCGTTGGTGGGGTTTATTGGTCGGAGTTGTGTTTTTTGGTGGTGTGTTGTTTGGGTTTTTTTGTTGTGGTGGGGTTGTGGGTGTCTTTGTGTGGTGTGGTTGTGGATGTTTGTGCTTTTTGCTTTGGTCGGTTGTTGGCTTTGTTTTTAATGTTTTTTCGTTGATCTTTGTTCTTATGTATGTTTCTTGGGTTATTGTTGTGTTTGTGTGTTGTTGTTTTTTGAGGGTTGTCTCGGTTGGTTTGTGGGGGTGTTGGTTTTTTGTTGGTTGGTGCTGGTGTTTTTTTCTGTTGTCGTCTTTTGTGTGGTTTTGGTGTGTGTGATTTTCGGTTTTTGGTTTGTTTGCTGTTTGTTTGTTGCGGTTTCTGTGGTTGTGTTTGGTGTTTGTGTTTTTTTTTTTTTTGTGTTGGTTGTTGGTTTGTATTAGTCTGTTTGTTCGTTGTTGTTGGGTTTTGAGGTTTTCTTTGTGGGTGTTTCTTTTGGTGGTCTTTTTTTTTGTTTGGGTGGTTATTGTGGTTTTTGTGTTTGTTGTTTGGGGTGTGTTTCTTCGGTTGTTTGGGGGTTTGGTTTTGTTTTTTGGGGGTTTTTGTGTTCTTTTTTTTGTTGGTGTTTTTGGGTGTGCTGTTTTTTTCGTTTGTGTGGTGTTGTTGTTTTTGCGGTACGTTGGTGTGTAGGTTAGGTTTTTTTGGTTGCGGTTGTTTGGTGGGCAGGTTGGGTAGTTTTTGGGGGCGCGTGGTTGGGTTTTGTCGTCTTGTGGTTTCAATGCTATGTTTTTGTCTGTGTTTTTGTGGTGGGTTTGTGTTTTTTTGTGGTGTTCTTGGTGTTTTATTTATTGTCGGTTTGGTGTATTTTGGGTTGTTTATGTTTGTTTTTGGTTGTTTTTTTTTTTTTGTTTGTGTCTGTTGTTTTGTCTGTGTGGGTTGTTTTTGTTTGTTTTTTGTTTGTTTGTTTTTTCTTGCGTGTTCGCTTCTTTTGGTTTTGTTGTTGTTTTTTGGTTTGGGTCTTGTTGTATGTTTTTGGTTTATGCGGTTGTTATTTTTTTGTGTGTGTGGTATGTATTTGTTTTTTTGGTGGTTGTTTGTTTCTGTTTTGTTTGGTTGTGGCTAGCATCTTTTGTGTTTGTTTTTTTTTTTGTTGTTTTGGTTGTTTGTTTTCGGGTTTTGTTGTTTATTTTCGGTGTGTGTGTTTTCTTGTGGGTTGTGTGTTGTTTGGGTGTGTTGTTTGGTGCGTGGTTTTTTGCTGTGGTTGGTTGGGGGGATTTTGGTTTTGTGGGTTGTGGTTTGTTCGTGGGTTGTGGGGGTTTCGTTTTGGTTTGTGTTGTGGTTGTGGGTGTTGTGTTTGTCTTGTTGGTGTGTGTTGTTTTATTGTGTTATGTGTGGTCGGTCGTGGGGGGTTGGTGTTTTTTTTGTTTGGTTTTTGGTTCTGTGGGTGTTTGTTTTTTGTTTGGTTTTATTTGTTGTGTAGTTTCGGTTGTGGTTAGTTCTGTGTCGGGTTTTTTTTGTTGGTAGCGGGTTCTGGTGGTTTGGGGTTTGTTTCTTTTTTGTTTGTGTGGGTTTTTGGTAGGTGTCGTGGTGTTTTGTTATGGGTTTTTGGTGTTCTTCGCTCTTGTTGTTTTTTGTTGGTTTGTGGTTGGTTGTTTTTCTGGTGTTAGTTGTTTGGGTTTTTTGTTGTTTGGTTGTTTTGTTTTATGGGTTGGTTTTTTTTTGTGGTGTTGTTTGCGTTTCTTTTCTGGTTGTGCTTGTTTTGGTTTGTTGTTTTTTTGTGTTTGTTTTGGGGGTTGTCGGATGTTTGTGGTTGTTTGTGTTTTTCTTTTTTTTTTTTTTGTTGGGTTTGTTTTGTTGTGTGTCTGGTGTTTGTTGGCTTGGGTTGGGGGGGTGTTTGCTTGTAGTTTTGTTCTTCTGTTTTTTGTTGTTTTGTTGTTTTTGTTGTGGTTTTGTTGGTGTGTTTTTTTTGGTTTTTTTTGTTTGGGTTGGGTTTTGTTTGTTTTTTGTTTATTTGTGGTTGGGTTGTCTGTTCTGTTTTTTGGTGTGAGTCTTTGTGGTCTGGGGTTGGTTGTTGGTTGTGTTGGATTGTTTGGTTGTGGTGTTTTTGGTTTTGGTTGTGGGGTTTGGTTGGTGCGGTTGGGTGGTGTTGGTTTGTGGGTGTTGGATGTTTTTTGGGTTTTTGTTTTTGTTGCGGAGTGGGGTTGTTTTTGGTGGGTTTGTTAGTCTTTTTTTTTGTTTTTTTTGTTTTTTTTTTCTTTTTTTTTTTTTTTTTTTTTTTTTTTATTTTTTATTTTTTTTTTTTTTTTTATTGTTTGTTTTTATTTTTCTTTTTTTTCTGTCTCTTTTTTTGTTTTCACCCCGTTTTTTTTTTTTTTTTTTTTTTTTGTATTTTTTTTTTTTTTTTTTTTTTTTTTTTTTTTTTTTTTTTACGTTTTTTTCTTTGTTATAGTCCACGTTGATTTTTTGTGTTTTTTGTGTTTTTGTCTCGTTTTTTGTTTTTTTTTTGGTTTTGTTTTGCTGGGTGTTTTTTTGTGTGTTTTGTTTATTTTTGTTTTGGTTGTGTTTTTATTTGTTTGGGGTTTATTTTTTTCTATCTCGGTTGTTTTTCTTGGGTTTTTTGTCCCGTTGTTTTTCGTTTTTTTTTTTTGTTTTTTTATTTTTGTTTTTGTTTTGGAGGTTCTTTTTTGTTATTTTTGTTGGTTTTTTTTTATGTGGTGGTGTTTTTTTTTTGTTTGCTTATGTTGGGTGTTTTTTCTGTTGTTTGTTGATTTTTTGTTGTTTTTTTTTGTGATTGTTTTGTTTTTCTTTTGTGTTTTTAGTTTTGGTGGTTTTGGTTTTTTGGTAGTTTCGTGTTTTTTGTGTTTTGTTTTTTTTTTGGTCTTTTTTTTGGGGGTTTTTTGTGTGATTTCTTTTTGGTATTTGTTTTTGTTTATCTTGTTTGTGGTTTTTTTTGGTTTTGCGGTTTTTTCTTTTGTTGTTGTTTGTTTGTTTGCGTGTTTTGGCGTGTTTTTTTCGTTTTGGTTTTTTTGGGTGGGTTGTTCTTATTTGTTTATGTTTCCTTTTTTGATTTTTGTGGGTTTTGTTTTTTTTTTTTGTTTTTGATTTAGTTTGTTTTTTTTTTGTTTGGTCTTTGTTTTATCTGGTTGGGGTATGTTTGTTTTGTTTGTTGTTTTTTTTTTGTTTTTTGTTTTTGTTTATTTGTTTTTTGGGTGTTTTTTCGTTTGTTTTGTTGTCTTTTGGTTTTCTTTTTTTTGGTGGTTTTGTTTTTGTTTTTTTTTTTGAGTTGTTTGTTTTTTTGGGTTGTCTTTTGGTTTTCGTTTTTTGTGTCTTTTTGTTTGTTTTTCGTGTTTTTTTTGTGTTTTGGGTTTTTTTTTTGTTTTTTCTTTTTTTTGTGTGTGTGTTTATTTTTTTTTTTGTTTTTTTTTTTTTTTTTTTTTGTCTGGGTGGTCCTTTCGGTTTGTTTATTTTTTTTGCTTTTTTTTTTATTTTGTTGGTTTTTTTGTTTTTTTCTTTGTTTTGTTTTGTGGTTGTTTCTTTGTTGTCGTCGTTGTTTTGTGCGTTGGGTTTGTTTTTGGTTTGTTTTTTTTTTTGGGTAGTTTTGTTTGTTTTTTTTTGTTTTTTTTTTTTGTTTGATTTGTTTTTCTTTTTTTTTGTGTCTCTTTCTTGTTCGTTTTGTCTTTTTTGGTGTGTTTTTACAGTTTTGTTTTTTTTATTTTTTTTTTGTTTTTTGTTCTTTTTTTTTTTTTTTTTTTTTTTTTTTTTTTTTTTTTAATTGTTTTTTTTTTTTTGTTTTTGATGTTTTGTTTTGGTCTTTTTTGTTTGTTTTTTTTTTGTTGTTTGTTTGTTTTTATTTTTTTTTTTTTCATTTTTTGTTTTTTTTTTATTTTCTTTTATTGTTTGGTTTTTTTTTTTTCCCGTATTTTTTTTTTCTGTTTTTGTTTTTTTGTTTTTGTGTTTTTAGTTTTTTTTGCTGTATTTTTTTTTTTTTTATTTTTATTTTTCTATATATTTTTTATTTTTATTTTTTTTGTGTTTGTTATTTTTGTAATTTAAAAAAAAAAAAAAAATACAAAATATAATAAATTATATAAAATAAAAAGACTAATTTAAAAATGTATTTTTTTAATAGTTATATATTTATTAAAATTAACATTATAATTAAAAAGAATTATTTGTAATATTAATAAAATAATATTAAAATTATTTTTTTATTTTTATTTATGAAAAAATTTAGATTATAAAAATTAATAAAAATAAAAAATATTATTTATATATTAATTATTATTAAAAATAATTTATTATATTTATAAATTTATATAAAATATAAATAATTATAATAAAAGATTTGGTTTAATAGTATAGTTATATATTATATAAATAAATATGTTAAAAATATATAATAAAGAATCAGTTAATTTAATAATATTGAAAAAAATAATTATAATTTATTATTTTTTTTATTTTTGAATTTTATAATATTTATTAAATAAAAAAAATTATTAATGATTCAGAATAATAATTATATAAAAAATTTATTAATTTTGAAAAAAAATTTGTTAAAAAAAAAAATAATATATATAATAAAAAAAAATATTAAATTAAAAATAAAAAGAAATTAAATTATAAAAAAAGTATAAAAAAAAATATTAAAAATATATAAATTAAATAATTTTATATTTTTTGTAATATTAAATTTAATATGTAATTATATTAAAAAAAATATATTAATATGTGAATATTTTTGTAATTTATTTATAATAAAATTTAATAATAATTATAATAAACAAGTATATAAAAAATAATAATAAGGTAATTAAATATTTTAATGATAAAGATCATATAAATAGTAAATAATATATAATTAAAGAAATATAAAATTATTTAAATTTATGTTTATAATTTTGTATAGTTTGTATTAAAATTTTTGTGAGGATATTCTGGTATATATGATATAAATGATGATAATGTGTGTAAATTAGAAATAATTATTAATATTAATAAATTAAAAAAAATATATTATAAAAATTTAAAAATATTAAAATTTAAATAATAAAAAATATAATACAAATATAATTCTTTAAATTAAAAAAAATTTTATTTTAAAGTATTATATTTTAGTTAAAAAAATAAATTAAAATAAATTTAAATATAAAAAATAAATTTAAAAATAAAAATTTAAATTTATAAAAAAATAATTATAAATATTTTTTTATATTGAATTTTAATTTTTAAAGTTTTAATAATAATTATCAAAAATATTATAAATAAAAATAATTAATAAATGATAAAAAAAATAAAAAAAAATAATTATAATAAATATATAAAAATGATAAAATAATTAAAAAAATTAAATATAAAAAATTAAAAAATATATAAAATAAAATTATAAAATAAAAAAAAAATAAAAAAAAAAAAATAAAATAAACATTAAATTTATAACAATAAAAAATAAATTATATAAAAAAAAATAAAAAAATAAATATAAAAAAAAAAATAAAAAATAAAAAAAAAAAATTTTAAATAAAAAAATTTTAAAAAAAAAAAAAAAAAAATTTGTAAATATAAAAAAAAAAAAAAATAAAAATAAAATAAAAATATAATAAAAAAAATAAAAAAATAAAAAATAAAACAAAAAAATTATAAAATAAAATAAAAAAATAAAAAAAAATCAAAAAAAAAAAAAAAATAAAAATTTAAAAATTTAAAAAAATATAAATTAAAAACAAAACAAATTAAATAAAAAAATAATAAAAATAAAAATAAATAAAAATATAAAAATACTAATTTTCAAATACAAAATAATTAAAATAATAAAATAAATAAAAAAAAAATAAAATAACAAAAAAAATTAAAAAAAAAAAAAAAAAAATAATAGAATATTAAATATAAATAAAATATATAAAAAAAAATAATAATAATAATAATAAAATAAATAAAAAATAAAATAAATTTTATAAAAACAAAATCAAATATAAAAAAATTCACAATAAAAAAAAAAAAAAAAAAAAATTAATAAAAAATTAATAACAACTAAAATATTATACAAAAAATAATCTATAAAAATAAAATAAAAAAAAAAAAATAAAAATAATTTAAATGAATATAAATAAAATTTAAAAAATAATAAAATAAAAATAATACAAAATAAAAAAAAAATTAAAAGAAAATATATAAAAAATTATCATAATTAAAATTAAAAAATAATAAAAACAAAAAAAAAAAAAAATAAAAAAAAAAAAAAAAAAAAAAAAACAAAATATTTAAACAAATTATATTTAATTTAAATTAAAATTAAACAATAAATTATTAATATAAATAACAAAATTAAATTAATTTAATAAATAATTAATAAATTTAAAATTTATAATAAATTATAAAATTTAAAAAAACTATATTATCTTTAATAAAATCAAATAAATAAATCTTATAATTAAAATAAAAATAAAAAAAAATAAAATAAAAAATAATATTAATAAAATTTATTAAAAAAAAATTATAAAATTAATAAATTTAATAAAAAAATAAATTAAAACAGTTAATTAAAAAAATAACAAAAAAATTTTAAAATAAATATAATAAAAAAATTTAATTAATAAAAATATTTAAATAAATTTAAAAAATTATAATTATTTAAATTATTTTATATTTAAATTATAAAAAAATTAAAATAAATATTACATTTAAAAAAAATATAATTAAACTAATTTATAATTAAAAAATAATAATAATAAAAAAAAATTAATTTTAATAAATTAAAAAAAAAATAAATTATAAAATAAAAAATAAAAATTTATTATTTATAATATAATAAAAAAATAAATAATTTTAATAAAATTAATTAATATTATTTTAAATATTTAAAATTAAAAAAATTATAAATATTTAAATTTAAATATTATTTTAAATATTTATAATATTAATTTAATATATTATAAATAAAATATAATATTATATAAAAAAATTAAATTTTAAAATTATAATATTTAATATAATTAATTATAAAAATATAATATAATTATAACAAATAAAAATATAATAATTAAAATAAAATATAATAATTAATAATAAAATTAAAAATTTTTATATTTTATAACAAAATATAACTTCATACATCTACACTAATTAAAAAAATTCTATAATTTAAAAAAATATTTAAAAACATAAAAAATTAAAAATTTAAATAATATAAAACAATCAATAATAATAAAATTATTTAAAAAAAAAACAAACATACTAAATTTAAAAAATAAACATAAAATATTAAACAAAAATAAAAAATAAAATAAAAAAATTTTAATAATAATATTAATATTATAAAAAAAAATACTTATACAAATAACAATAAAAAATAAAAATAAAACATACTAAAAATAAAAATAAAAAAAAAAAAAAATAAAAAAATAAAAAAAAAATTAAAAAAAAATAATAAAAAAAAAAAAAAAAAAAATAAAAAAAAAAAAAAAAAGAAAACAAAGAAAAAAAATAAAAAAAAAAACATCAAATACAAAAAAAAAAAAAAAAAAAAAAAAAAAAATAAAAATAAAAAAAACCTATATATAAAATAAATAAAAAAAAATATAAAAAAAAAATAAAAAAACATAATAAAAAAACACACAAAAAAAAAAAAAAAACAATAAGACAAAAAAAAAAATAAAAAATAAAAAACAATTCAAACATACCAAACACATAAAACATAAAATAATATCTACAAAATAATACATAAAAAAATAAATAAAAATAAATAAAAAAAAAAAAATAAGAAAAAAAAATAAAAATAAAAAAAAATAAAAAAAAAAATTAAAAAAATAATAAAATAAAATATTAATTCAAAAATTATAAAATAAATTTTTTAAAAATATTTATTAAAAAAAAATCTACCAAATAAAATCATAAAATAAAATTAATAAATAAAATAATTAATAAAATAAAAAAAACAAATTAATAAAAAAATACAAAAAATAAATAATATTATACTGACAATAATACAATTTATATCAAAAATAATTTTAAAAATATTAATTAATTTAAAAAAACTTTTAATAAAATAAACTTTAATTAATCAACTTAATTAATAAAAATAAATAAATTAATTTAATTAAAATTTAACAACTAATATATACTATAAAAATACTTACTCCATACATATAATTTAAAAACCTTTTAAAATCCAACAAACAAAAAATACAAAATAAATAAAATAATAAATTAAATACAAAAATACATTAAATTATAAAAAAATCTATATTTAAATAAAAAAAAAAAAAAAAAAAACAATAAAATAATACATCAATAAAAAATACACCTAAAACTATAAAAAACAAAAAAAACCAACAAAAACAACCATCATTCTTAAAAAAAATATAAAACTACAAACCCACCTTACTAATTAAAAAAAAATTAATATTTATAAATTAAATTTAAAAATATATAAAAATTTTATCATAAAATAAAATTATAAAATATAAAAAATAACATTTAAAAATTTTAAATACAATAAATAAATTTATAATACTACAAATCCATCCATAACATACCTACAAAATAAAATCAAAAAATTTATAATAAAATTATTATTTAAAAAAACTTATTTTATTCTTTATTATATTAATAAACTTATACACAAAAATTAAATATTAATTAAAATATTATAAAAAAAAAAAAACAAATAAATATTATAAAATAATTATTTAAAAATATAAATACTTACAATTCTATTAATATTAACAATAAATAAAAAAAAATAATATGAGTATATATAAAATTTATTTAATATTATTAATAAACATAAAAAAAACATAAAATATAAAAAATATAATTTAATATATTATTATAAATAATCTTTATAAAAAATATAATTATAAAAAATACAAAAAAATAATATAAAAATACATTTATATTAAATAAATAAAATAAATATATCTAATCAAATTATATTTAAAAAACAAAAAAAAATTTAAAATATTAAAAATATAATTATATATTATAAAAAATATAAATAAAAAAAAAATAAAAAAAAATAAAAAAAATTAAAAAAATAAAAAAAAATATTATTTAAAAAATTTATTAAATTAAAATTTAAAAAAAAATAAAATTATAAATAAAAACCTAAACTAACAATAAATAAATACTAAAAATTTAAATAAAAAAATTAATAACATTAATATTATAAAAAAAATACTTCAAAATATTATATTAAAAAAAAAAAATAATTTAAAAACAAATTAAAATTCAAATAACAATTAAATAATTTATAAATAATAAAAATAAAATAAAATATAAATAAAAAAAAAAAATATAAAAAAAAAAAAAAAATTAAACAATAAAAAATCAAAAAAAAAAAAAAAAAAAACAAAAAAAAATAAAAATTTAATAAAATAAAACAAAAAAAAAATAAAAAAAAAAAAAAAAAAAAAACAAAAAAAAAAAAAAAAAAAAAAATAACAATAAAAAAAAAAAACAATATATAATTAATAAAAAAATATTACAAAAATAAAAATTAATAAAAAAAAAAAAAAAAATAAAAATTTATAAAAAAAAAAAAAAAAAAAAAAAAAAAAATTAAAAAAATACAAAAAAATATAAAAAAACATAAAAAAAAAAAATATAAAATAACAAAAAATAAATAATAAATTAAAATAAATATTAAATATTAAACAATAAATAATTACAAAAAAAAATAAAAATAAAAAAAAAAAAATAAAAAAAAAAAAATAATTAATCAATAAAATAAATTTAAAAAAAAAAATTAAATTTTATAAAATATAAAAAAAAAAAAAAAAAAAAATTTTAAACTATTAAAATAAAATAAAACAAAAAAAAATAAAAAAAAAAAAATAATTAAAAAAAAAAAAAAAAAAAAAAAAATCTTTTAAAATTAAATAAAAAAATTTAAAAAAATTAAATTAAAAATAAATTAAATATAAAAAAAAATAAGATATTAAATTAAATTTTATAAAATATATTAATTATTTTTTAAATTATATTATAATAATAATAATTAAAAATTTTAATTATTTATAAAATTAAATATATATTATATTTAAAATATAATTAAAAATATTATATAAAAATTAATATTAATTAAAAAATAAAAAAATATTATTAAAAAAATAATAAATTTAAAAAAAAAATATTTAATTTAAAAAAAAAAAATTTAAAAACTTAAAAAAAATATATAATAAAATATAATAAATAATTATAAAATATAACTTATAAAAATTAAATATATTAATAAAAAAAAATATAATTAAATAATAAAATTAATAATAAAAATTTATAAAAATAACAAAAATAAAAAAATAACAATAATAAAAAATGTTATAATATATATAAAAATTTTATAAAAATAAAAATTTAAAAAAACTTATAAAAGAAACAAAATAAAATTAATTAAATAATAAATTAATTTTTAATAAATTATATTAGATTTAAAAATTAATTAAAAATTTTTATAATTTTAATTAAAAAATATAATAATAAAAAAAAAATATATATTATATAAATATTATAATTTAAATTAATAATTTAATAAAATAAACTAAAAAAATAATTATAAAAATTATAAATAAAAAAAATTAATAAATAATTTTTAAAAAATAACAACAAAAAACAAATATTTATAAAATTTATAATAAAAAAAAATTTAAATTAAAAAACAAATATAAAAATTTAATGATTAATAAAATATTTAATAAAAAATTAATTATTAATTAAAAAAAATTAAATTAAATTTAAAAAAACTATTTAAGAATTTAAAATAATAAATTATAAAATAAATTTATAAACAAATAATAATAAAAAAAAAAAAAAATAATAAAAAAAAAATAATATTATTAAATAATTCTTAAATATAAATAATTTTTAAAATAAAAAAAATAAAATTAAAAATATTAATTTTTTATTTATAATATAAATTAATAAAAAAATATTAAAAATAATTAAAAATATATTTATTAAAATAATTTTATTAATTATAAAAAAATACTAATAAATTAAATTTATAATAAATAAAATAATAAAACTTTAAAAAAATTATATATATTATAAATAATTAATTAAAACATAATAATAAATATTTATATAAAAAATAAAATATTAAAAAATAAAATATTTTAAATAATATTTAAAATTTTATTAAAATATAAAAAAAAAATAAATTTAATAAAATTAAAAAAAAAATTAAATAAAATAAAAAAATTTATAATTTTTATATTAAAAATTATAATAAATATGATTAAAAATAATAAAATTACAATAAAAAATTTTAAAATAAAATAATTATATAAAAAAAATTATATGAAAAATAAAAATTATTTAATATTATATATAACAATATGTTTTAAAAATATAAAAAATTTATTTTTTTATTATTTAAAAAAAAAAATAAAAAATAAAAATATTTAAATAATAATTTAAAATAAAATAATATATTCAAATAATTTTAATATAATAAATACAATAAAAAAATATTAAAATAAAATAAAAATAAAAAAAATAAAAAAATAAAAATTTATAAATAAAAAAAAAAATATTTATTAAACAAAAATAAAATTAAAAAAAAAAATTTTTAAAAAATTTATATTAAAAAAAAATTAAAAAATATTTTAAAATAAATAAAATTTAATTAATAAAATTAAACTATTTAAAAAAAAATAATATTATTAAAAATAAAAATAAAAAAAAAAATAAAAATATAAAAAATTAAATTATAATTTTTAAAAAATTAAATAAAAATTATAAATTTATTAAAATTTTAAAAATTTTTTAAGTTAAATAAATATATAATTAATAAATTTAAAAACAAAATATATTATATAATATAAAATTAAAAATTATAAAAAAATATAAAAAAATAAAAAAAATTAATAAAAAATATAATTTTAATTTAAAATTATAAATTATTATAAAAAATTAAAATTTAATGATAAATATTTAAAAAAATAAAAAAAATAAATAATTATAAAAATATTTTTTAAAAAAATAAAAAATAATTATTTTTAAATTAAAAATTATATTAATTAAAAAATTATAATATATAAATAATTTCAAAATATATTTTTAAAAAAATAATAAAATTAAAAAAAAATTTAATGAAAATAATTAAAAAAAAAATAAAAAAAATAAAAAAAATTTTTAATTTAATAAATAAAATTATATAAATTATAATTTAAAAATATTAAAAAAAATAAAAAATCAATATAAATTAAATTAAAAAAAAATAAATTTTAATAATTTATATAAAAATATAAACTTAATAAAATATTAATAATAAATATTTTAAAAAAAATTATATATATAAAAAAATAAATATTTTTAATTTTATTTATATTAAAAAAATATAAATAATATATATAAATATTTAAAAAAAAATATAAATTTATGATTTAAAAAATATTTAAAAAATAATTAAAAAAATAATTAAATAAAAAAAAAAATTTAAAAATTAAAATAAAATCATATATATATAAAAAAAAAAATATTATTATTTTTATAAAAATAAAAAAATTTAAAAAAAAATAAATATAAAAACTTTAAAATAAAAATAAAAAAAAAAAAAATTTAAAAAAAAAAAAAATAAAAATAAAAATTTAATAAATAAAAAAAATAAAATAAAAAATATAAAAAATTAATAAATATATTAAAAAATAAAATAAATTATAAAATAAAAAAAAATATAATTATTAAAAATTAAAATTAAAAAAAAAATAATAAAATAAATAAAAATAATAAATTAATAAAATTAAAAAAAAAAAAAAATATAAAATTATTAAAAAAAAAAAATAAAAATAATAAATTAAAAAAAAATATTATAAAAATATAAATAATATATTAAAAAAAAAAAAATATATAATAATTAAAAAAATAACAAATAACAAAAAAAATAAAAAAAAAAAAATATAAAAAAATAAAAAAAATATAAATAAAATAAAATTTAAATAAAAAAAAAAAATAAATAAAAAATAAAAAAGTAAAAAAAAAACTAAAATAAAAAAAAAAAAAAAAAAAAAAAAGTCAAAAGCGCTAAACAAAAGCCGTTTTTTTATAAAAATGGTAAAAACGTAAAAAAAACGTAAAAAAATGTATTTAATTGCAATTTGGGCAAGATTTGCCAACTTTACAAATAATGAAGGAGTGGTTAGTGTGAGTTTTAGTAAATTTACACTTTTGGTCCCTCCATGTTTTTTTAATCTTAAATCTTGTCTTTTTAATCTAATGAAATGGATGGTTAGATTTGTCCCTTAGTATTGGTAAGGAGAAACTAGTATGCCAAATAATTCACTCATTACTTTTATACATCCATTTCACCCCTCCTTTAAGGGGGTGTTTGTATCAGCTTATATGTGAGCTTATTAGCTTATTGATTTAATGCTTTATAACAAAAGCTTCAAATTTTTGGCTTATATTGAGATCTATGGTCTTTATAGTTTATCTATATCGTAAATTAAACTTACATAAGCCCAACAAGTCTCAATAAGCGGAAAATTAGTAGCTTATCTTATATAAAGTCGAATCAACTAAGCTCATAAGCCCAATATAAGCCGGAAACAAAACACCCCTAACACGTACGCCATACCTCACCCCCTGGTTGCCTATTTTCGTTGTTGCCCTATTTTCGTATTTCGTGGGTGAAGTAACACTCACATAAATCAAGTGCGTGTGAGTGGTTAGAGAAGCTATTAGAGCTACCGCTTTTGGTCTTTGATGTTATAAGGCCTTCAAATTCTAGACCGCTATATATGTCTCGAGTTATATGTTTCTTATTTTATCTCTAACTTTCTAAGATTTTTTGAAGTATGTGATATAACTCGTAAATACTTGATAATATGAATGAAATAAAAAAAATACATGATGTGATCTAAATGACATAAAAGGAAAAGACTACAATTAGAGGTCTTCAAAATATACATATTTGGATATCCAAAAATTTGATTAGAATTGATTTAAAATGGAGATATATGAATTCTCACTTTGGAACTCGTATATAAGTTTTACAAAAATTCAAAACATTTGGATACCTAATTTCGGATATTCCTAGATCATATTTTCGCTTTATGCCTCCAAAAGATACGAGACAGCCTTGCCGCTGCAACACAATTTGGGAAGTAAAAAGAACAAAAATATATAATGAATGTATTTGGTCAAGGGTATTTTAGGTACATACAAAAAATCACATACGTTCCTTGTTTCTTACTCTCCAAATCATCCAAATTTTAGAAAAAGATTAGGAGAGTAATTTTGGTATAATTTACTATCTTTTACTTTCAACTCCTCTCCTATAAAATCTCAAGAACAAATTTTTTTATTATTATCATCCCAAACATTTCTCTTTCTCTCTAAAAGTAAACTCGGGAACAAAGTAGAAGTGTTTGAGATGTGATGGATGATCTTATTGAGCCTCTAACGAGAGACTTAATGAGAAGTACTAGAGACATGAGTCTGAAACCATATGTGAATCAATTAGTGATGGAAACTCGACTGAGTTGTATTGCTCCTACTTGATGAGTTTAATGAGTTATAACTAAGCCACTAAAAGATACAAGGTACTATCGATTAGATGACTATGTGTAGTTAACAGATTACAACTTTGCTTCATCAAAATATACTTTTTATTTTTGTGTTTAATCCGCACTTATGTTTGAACATGTTATGGGGTTTATTTTTGTGTTTAATCCGCACTTATGTTTGAACATGTTATGGGGTTTGTGACATGTGCTTTAATTTTACGTACACTTTGCTGGTTGCATATACTACCTCCTAGTAGTGTTGAATTAGTATCAAGAAGGACATGGATCGGTTTGATAAACCCAAATGGCGGCAAAACAGATCTTTACACTTGGTACGTTTTCCACCATATATTGGTTTGTGACCACCTTGACAACCGTTGGTTATGGCGATGTCCATGCAGAAAATGACACCGACGTTTTCTACGATCTACATGCTCTCCAACGTTGTTATCTATGCTTACGTCATTGCGAACATTACCGATTTAGTTTTGAAAGGCAGGTGTCTCACCAAAGAATTCGTAAGTGTTGAATTCTTTTTAAAAAATAATGCAGGTTGTTTACATATTACGTGTCATGTTTCTTTTGATTAACCCTAATTGTTATAAGTTTTGTGTGGCTAACAAGCTATTTTTGTCGCATTGTAGAGAAAAGGTCTTGAGAAAATAACAAGCTTCATGATCTGGAACTAACTACCTATGAGGCTTAAACATCAGGTATCAGAATTCATGTGTTTGAGATTCGAAGCTGAGAGTTTAAATCAAGAACAAGAAATTGATCAACTTCCAAAGACATTGCAAAAAAAAAAAAGATTAGACAGCATATGTATTTTCCGACTGTTGAAAGAGTCTATAAGTTTAGCGGCGTCAGCATAGAAACTCTCTTGCTTCTCGTATGTATTATGATATAGAGAAAAAATCTTAACCTTTTTTCAAGTCAAATGTGTAAATTTGAATTTCAAAACTTTGTTAGATTCTAAATTTTGCCATGCATGTAGGAACTTTGTATTGATAAAATGTTATGTGAATCTTAGTTTAGTTTCCATCAAAAGTTTCTTCAATATTTGATGAGCGAGTGAGATTTTCTAGTATAGAACAAGGCATGCTTGACTTTAAAAGTCAAACAGTATGACGCTATACTTTGACGTTTCTAAGCCAAATGTGTCATAAAACAAATGACAAAGCTCACATTAGGTGTGCATAAGCGTTGAACATAACATAAAATATCCTTGGCCTGAAAAGTCAAGCATCAAATATGCTTGAACTGAAAAGTCAAACTGTACGTTGAAGTGTTGAACTTTAATTTTGTTGCTATTTGAATAATAAGGAGAGTTGTCTCCAGGACAAAGCTACTAAAGCTATCGCTTTGGGCCTCCGACTTTTTAAGACCTCAAAATTCTAAGCACCTATATATATGTCGAGTTTTATGCGTAGTATTTTATCTCCGAATTTCTAAGATTTATTGAAGTATATGGCACAACTCGTATATACTTCCTAACTTCCTAATATCCTAATACGAATGAAGTAAGAAATGCAAAGACTTGATAATGACCTTAAAGGAAAAGACTACAATTCGGTGTGTTAAAAATTATCCATATTCGAATATTTGAAATTATGTTTGTAATTGATTCGAAAATTGAGATATATGAATTCTCACTTTAGAACTCATATAAAAGTTTTACAAAAATTCAAAATATTTGGATACCTAATTTTATGATATTCGAATACATAAAACCTTTATACGAAATTTTAGATATCAGAAATTTCTAAATCAAATTTTCGCTTTAGGCCTCCGAAAGATATGAGACAACCTTGATAATAGGTTGCCGGTATGAAGGTCGAATACATACCTCCAATAGATGATGTAATAGTTATGAAAGAGGAACCCAACTATATCTATATAATATTGTCTGGTGAAGTTGAGTTGATAGACTCTGATCAAGTGGGAAAAGAACAAGTATCCAATTTTTACATTTCAGTAACATGTTTGGCGAAGTTGGTGCAATTTGTTGTCGGTCGAAATCTTATACATACCGAATCAGGATCGTGACCTAACTCTCGCGATTAAAAAAGAAGACTCTAATCAAAGCAATGCAAGACAATAGTACCATTCTCGACAACTTTTACCAGGTTTCGTTAATTTGCGGTTCTAATTAGGGGTGTTTGGATTTGATTTCCGGACTTCATTAAACATTACTTTCTTAAAAAACCAGCTTTTTCCATTGACTCATACCAAATGGTTATCTAACTATACAAGTATTAACAA
The DNA here is from genome assembly GCA_026074375.1 of Tanacetum coccineum. Taxonomy (NCBI): domain Eukaryota; kingdom Viridiplantae; phylum Streptophyta; class Magnoliopsida; order Asterales; family Asteraceae; genus Tanacetum; species Tanacetum coccineum. The sequence continues at coordinate 26,922 of BQNB010014952.1, forward strand.
TATAAACACATTTGTTTTACTGTTCATTTTATTACTACAGATTATAGATTATATATGATAGAGTATCACATAATCACTTTGTAATTGCACATTATGCAAGTGTTTTTTTGGCATTGATTGTAACTTCACAGCGTCACAAGAAGCTTAAAGACACAAAAGGAAAAACCCTTTTGGCAAAGCACCTACCGAGGCAACAAACAAACAAACGTACTGTTAAGGTTTCGGTGTCATGAGTTTAGTGCAATAGTAATACTTTTTCTGACATTGTATTTGTTACAATAATCACCAAAAATCTTGTAGTACACGTTACTATTTACTTAAACCTATGATCTCACCAACTTTATGTTGACCGTTTTAGCATGTATTTCTCAGGTCCTTAAATTGCATTAGCTTGGATTGACATGGAGCTTCCACTAGAGTCACATTTTGTGGTTTCATCATGACGAAGTTTTATTGTATAACTTTAACTTTTGATTGTAAACTAAAATCTACTTTGGTTTATGTTGTGAACTCTTGGAACATGCCTTTCTTAAAACTATATTTCTTTAATCGAACGTGTATTTTTTAAAGGACTCATATAGAGATCGTTTGATATAACTTGTGTCATTGTGCTATGAAGTACGTCATGCCCCGGTTACCTTCCGTTGAGATATTTTGGGAGTGTGACATCCTCACTTCTACACTCACACGCATTCTCATTTGAATTTAAATTTTACACACACACACATACACTCACAGCTTCCGCTATACTTTTCACTCACACACTTCTACATTTGAAATTCAAATCTCACGCACTTACCAAACTTCCTTCACACACCTTACCAACTCACCATTCTCAACATTCAAATATGAATTTGATCCTTAGGCTCTAAACCATCTTATCGCTTCCAACTCATAACCAACTCACCTTCTTATCTTAACATTCAAATTCAAAATTTGAATTTGAATCCTTAGGCTCATTTCCATCACATCACTCTATCCCATCTTGCCAACTCACACACACCTCATCCCTTACAATTTGAATTTGAATTTCAAATTCTCCCCCTTATAAAATCCAGACTTTCTCACAAAGCAAAGAAATATTCTTTTGGCATATTCTTTCTTTCTTAACTATGTCAACCCACTCACTCAACCATGGTTAGTTTCTAACCAAACCATTTACATGTGAGGAATACCTAATACCTTTTGTCTAATGGTTCTCTTCTATCTCTTTGAAATTGGACAATTATCCCCACAATATCTTTTAAACACTTCACAAATATTTTTATCAAATGTCTATTTGAGTTGGTTGACCCCGAGTGTAAGAATAATGGAAAGGTCAAATCGTGAAGTACAATTGGGGGTTTAGCAAGAACGGGTATTTAAAACGCTAAAAACACGAAAAGCCAAGTCGTGTGTCTGGCGCGTTGGTCACGCGCTGGTGCGTGGGCAGCGCGCCACACTCGAATTAGATTTTTGGCCTATAAATACCCCTTCTTTGTTTTTGTATTCCTTGCCTCTTGCCATTCTTCTTTTCTCTCTTTTCTCTTCTCCTATCCTCTAAGTCTAACACCAATTGAAAGTCCTAATTTACACGTCTATATGGAATATAACACTTATCAAATGTAAATAACATAAGTAATAACTTTTCAATCGTGGAATGCTTTATTGATAAGAATCAAAGTATTATAATGTGTTATAGATCACACAAGTTGAATGACAATGTAAGATTACCCTTTGAACAAGTAAACTTGACAATGAATCAAGTTTACAAGCAAACTTATATAGACCAGCTGATAGGATCAGTGGACTACCTTGTAAGTTCGACAAAGGAGTAAATGCATATAATAAATACAACAATAAAAACGATGGCATTTACTCTTTACAACATTCTCTATTTATACTAATACAAGGTTGCGTCCTTAGTGGGGGTAGTTGCCACGTGTCAAGAATCTAGTAGAGGACGTACGAGGTATTTAATGCACGTCCATTCTTGGAAACACCCTGCCCATACTTTAGTGAACAGTTCTGCCAATTGTTCACTACTTTTACCAACTTCGTACTTGGTACAGGCTTTAACACAAATAACTTTTTGTCCCGCCTTCAAGAGTTATTGAGTTTCCCGCCTAAACCTAGCTTAGAGAAAAGCTTAAGTTCAGTTTGTCCTTCTTCAAATGGTAACATGATAGTCAGAGTATTGCCACCTCTGACTGTCCTTAAAACCCCAGCGTATTCCTTCTACATACCAGCTGATATCCATCCTAGCTGATGATATGTCTTCAAGTAATCTTCGACTTCCTTGACGATGTATTTGACATATGTCTGAGATTGCTCACTGAGGATTTGCACTCATCAAGTCCTTCAATACCAGCTGATGTCTATCAGCGGGTCTTTCAATACTTAGCCTAATTTCTGTTTAGATCTAGGCACTGAATCGGCCCAACAATCTCCCCTATTTGAATATAAATTATGCTAAGTAAGAAAATTATAGTAAGTGAGACATAACTTCTTCTTACACATAATTTAACAAGGCATATACAAAAATAACTTTATTCATTCATTACATATGCTAGCCCAAGCTATCTAAGTTATCTTTTACAATTTTCCTAGCCTTGGTAACATCATTCCTAGCCTCTATTGTCAGCTCCAATGTAGCAAACATTTCTTCTACCTCTGGAGAGCCTATCTGAATGGCATTCTGAAGTCTGGTCAGTTGAGCAGTAGCGGCCAGATGGATCTCTTCTTCTCTTTGAAAAAGTTAAAATTGCCATTGTAGAAGAAGATCCCCGATTCAGGCTCTCTGATGACCAGCTCTTTTCTGCCTTCAACCCCTGGTGGAGGAACTAGGTTCCTATGCATCCTATCAACCACTATATCTTCTTTCACAAAAACTTACTTTAGAATCTTTGTGCTTCTTTTTCTTTTCTTGTCATTGATTGAGACCCCAAAGGTAGATAGCTCAGGAGGTGGTGGAATGCCTAGTGCTTTTGCTTGAGATAAGACCCACTGAAATTTGGCTCTGAGGCTTTGAAGTAGTAAATCATTTGACTTGCTCTTTGTCTTGGACATCAGAGCATGTACTTCAAGCCGTTCAGTAAATCCTAGTGTCTTCAGTCTGAACCTTTCATAAACAGTGAGGTTCAGTGGGTCATTTCCTCTGGTGATCCTCATAGTTGCTTCCTTGGAAGAATTAACTTTGTAGCTGATCTTTGTGATTGCCAGTTGATCAGCCCTATGAGTGATCTGATTGTATTCATCAAACATCTTTTTCTTTTGGCCTCATACTCAACCATCTTCTGAGCCCGAGCCCTAATTGTGGCAGGGTTCAAGATCTTCTTCAAAGATTGCTCAGACTTCTCCTTCTCAGCCTTTAGATCAACTAATCTTTTCATTTCTTTTAACTAAGCCATGACATCCTCATTTGTCATCTGGCCATAAAGAGTGCTAAAAGATTTGAAATTTGGCATTTTGGGAAGTGAACCTCCTTCTTTCATGAAGGGTATGATTTCCTTTAAAGGTACTTAAGTTACAATGCCCTTCCCTTTAGATTCATATCTGGGAGGAGTTGGCTCTCTTGGAAGAGTAGGAGAGAAGATGGATGTAGTAGTCTTGGAGAAATGTTCAGTGTATTGTGCAATTGTCATTATGGTAGCATTAGGCTTTTGGATAGGTATAGGTAAGATTGAGTTTAATGGTGTTGGTGATAGAATTAATGATGGTGTTGGAAGTAAGAACTTTAGTTTCTTGACTGGAGGTTCATCATCTATAATTTCTTCTCTGAAGTGTTTACCTCTGAACTCTTTTCCACTGAAGCATGAATAACCAGAGCATTTTCCTTATTACCATATTCAGGGGTTGAAGGAGCTTGTTCTACATTAGAGATCTTTTGAGTTGGTGGTTGCTCCCCCTGAGAATTATCCATAGTGGCATCCCCTGAATGTTGCTCCCCTTGAGTTTGATCAGGGTTCTGAGCATCTTTTTCTTCTATTGGTGTTTTAGGGTTGTTTTTCTCCCACTTCTCTCCCTCAGCATTAGCATTTTTAAAGACTTCTGCTACTTCAAGGATGAGAACCATGTCCTTAAACATAAGCCTGAGATCTTGAACGTGTTGGGAGTTCATGGTAACAGTAGATTAAACCGAAGCTAGTTTGTCAGACGCTGCCTTCATCCCTTTACGGACCTTCCTTTTGATTGACACCCCCATCTTGTTTTGGATGACTTTGCTCAGCTCCTTTTGAAGAGTAACAAACGTGCGACTCTCCAGTGTGTTAAATACATTAAATTGTTTGTTCATTGGCTTGAGAATAATGCTAGGAAGCTGATCCTGTAAGGCCTGTTGAACTTGTGCATCAAACAATGACAATTTCTCTTTGATGGATTCCTGAACAGACTGATGGATGGAGTCTTTAAGCAACTGGGGAAGAATGTTCTTTAGAGCCCCTGAGATTAGATCAAGCAAATGTGCTTTGAGGGCATTAGCAACAAGTGAAGGTACAGAAGACTAAATATCATCAGTGACTTTCTTCGAGATGTTGGATTCTAATTGATCAATCTTGGTGTTAAGTGTGCGCAGCTCTTCTTGAAGATGACCAAGGGGGTCTGACTGAGTTGGCATATCAGTGAAAGCATTTAACGTTGCAGCAGTGCCTTCCTTAGAAAGATTGTCTTGATGATTGGATTAAGAACCTTCATCCTCAGAGTCTTCAGCCTCAAAGCCTGATAGTGAGGCTAGGTCATCATCAGGCATGGACTGTAACCCAGAGTCTGTTTTGTCAGAATCAGCTTTCTTCGTAGACTCCATGTCAAAGGGTTCAGAGACCAGAAAAATGTTTGATCATCATCAGTCGGCTGACTAGGTTGGAACCTCTTGATTATTTTGATTTCAGACTCTATGTCATATGGGCTCTCAGGCTCTTCTTGAGCAGCCTTATTCTTTTGATCATATTCATTCATGATATGCTCAAAAGTGACATCCCCTATAGATTCCAACCCGGTATCCTTCACCTCCTTCTCAACATTTTGGTCTAGTACATGTATAAGCGTGTTAGTTAAAAAGTGAATTTATAATGAAGGGTAGTGATAACATCAAATATTTAATACTTGTTCATATCAAATTCCAGCATTTATTGTCTTGCTTTATATCATTTTATATGAATTCGATACTTGATTCATTTATTTTGCGAATTCAGGTAATTAGAGGCATTGGAACGAAAATTAGCGAGAAATAGCCAAAAATAGTACAAATACTAATTTATTTAATAGAGGCACTAAATTTGATGGATGGCTGCTAAATTTCTCCAGGATGTGACTAAGAGCCAAAATGAAGAATAGTACCACTACTATATTATTTAGTAGGGGTACTATATTTTTAAAGAGTACAGATGTCGAATTTGGAAGCTTATAAGACATTACAGCGTAACGTCCCGCAAAAGTTACGTCATAATCAGATATTTACTACAAAGATTTAGTGATGGCGAGGCATTAAGGCGTAACGTCCCGTAGGAGTTACGCCGTAATCAATTATTATGGAAAAGATTATTTTGCTGACTAAGGGTTACGGCGTAACCGGGCGATATAATTACGCCGTAACATATTTTTACACTACAAGATAAAATGCCGCGTCAGAAAGATTACGGCGTAACGTGGTCGATGCCGTTACGCCGTAACAATGAGCCATCACATGAACCTTTAAAAAATATTATCTAATGTCTCCTCTGTTTTAATATTGAGCCTGTCAACCTTAATGTTTTTTTTTCATGCGGTATTTCTAAGTCAAGTATTTGCCATAAATGTATGCTCTTGTTCTATTACACATTTGATGCATGGGTTTGTTAGTGTGCAGAATATGCAGTTTTGAACAGGTTGAGGCGAATTGGGTATAGGGCAAACCCTTCAGGGTTTGCTATGGCGTTCGACTATGGGATCGATAGCACTCAATTGGCATAACTTGATTCATACTTCAACTTATTATGGTCAATTTAATTTAATAATTATTTTGATTTATTTAGATCTAGCAATTTAATTTGTTGATGTTATGATTATTTGTTATGTTTCATTGTTTGTTATTCGGCATTTAATTTATTAATTATCCTTGTGATTTATAATTTATGATCTTATTGTTTTATTGCTTCCTTTATTAATTTTTGTAGTGTGCTTTTAGAACCTTGCTTGCCTGTCTAAGTTTTGATATAAGGTTTAGTGCAGTCAAGGATCTATATGATCTCAAAGACCTTGGCACGTATGATTAATTACAGGAAGACCAATCCTTGTAGTTGTTCGACCTTTACCCATGAGGCGAGCCCTTATCATTAAATATTTGGTTAAGGAGTACGAGCTAATGGGAGACCACCTGTTAGAGTAAAGCATATCTCATAAGTTAAATGGAACCCTTATTAACTATATACTAAGAATAGGTTAATTCTCCTTGTGAGTCCATTCCACTCAGTAGACATAGGTTAGGATTCAAATACAAAATTAGACCTAACGATTTTAGACAATCTAAAGGTTGCGATTTAAACATTTCACTTGAGATCATAATTAAATAAGTTCATCCTTTCAAGTTGTCCACCACTATACTAATTCCCTTTTTGACAAGCAAAGGCTTCACCAATAATCACGGTAATGTGACTCAAAATCTCAATAAACAAGCTCTCTTTCCTGCTTCTTAGGTGAATAACAAAATCAATTGGACGATTAGAGAGGGGGGGGGGGGTGGGGGGGGGGGGGGGGGGGGGGGGGGGGGGGGGGGGGGGGGGGGGGGGGTGGGGGGGGGGGGGGGGGGGGGGGGGGGGGGGGGGGCGGGGGGGGGGGGGGGTGGGGGGAAGGGGCGGGGGGGGGGCACAAAAACGTTCTTGGGGTCGACACCCATACTTACCATCACTACACGCTCACGATAGGGTACACTGCTCTTTAGTGCGTAGGAATAGTCGAGGTAGTTAGGGTTTTATAAATGTAAAACCTGACGTAGTTTTATTTAAAAGAAATTACGCATCAAGTTTTTGGCACCGTTGTCGGGGAACGGTTTTTTTGTAGTTTTTGATTGTTTGATTGATATATGTATGTTTGTTTGTGCTTGTGTGTGCTTGAACCTTTCTTTCTTCTCTATTTTGCTGCTTGTTTGTTTGTGTGAATTAAATAAAAAATACGTCTCAGGCTTGGTTATGGCGTGACTTGGTAGTGCTTGTTGCGGCATATTGTGGTAACAAGTTTTCTAAGACACAAAATAGTTTGGGCATTGCTTGAACCATAAATGTATGCTCCTGAGTGACATGAAGATTGGACATATGTGGAGATGTCTAAATAAGCCTGTGATGGAGGCTTAAGTCTAACTTAAAGACTCAGTTCAAAAGAAAAGTGCTACTCGAAAGACAACCCGACCTATCCTTTAGTTTAGCTCATTTCAATTTCTGTATTTTGGTTGGTTTGTATTTTTTTCACTTGTTTTTGCAGGTTCAACAACAAGAAGGGTAAAATCGAGACCGGCTCGACTCGTAATTGTGTGGTAAATGTAGCTGTTGTAGCAGCAGTTCGGCGTAACACCTAAGGTTACACCATAACCACATCAATTATGGCGTAAACCTTTCCATGGTTACGCCGTAACAACTAAACTAAAATTTTCAAAATTATCACTTAATTACGGCGTAACCACCGAGGTTACGCCGTAACCTCTTTCTGAAAATCTAAAAAATCAAGTTTTTAAACATTTCTAAACCATGTACAAGTGAATGAACTTTGGGGTATGTTCTCTGAAAACCCTCACGAGACTTCACTCTTCCACTTGGGTCATCAAGTGATTTAAAAGGCTTGTTGCATACGCTAAATGCAACCGTGATTCCTACGAAAGTGAGTTAAGTTTATTTTGTATAGTTTTGTATATTTTGGTGCTTTCTATCCTGGTTTATGCTTTTGGTATTAGTTTTTTTGCAGCAATACAGGAAATGCATAGGATGAGGTGCTAGGATGCTAATCAAGCTGCAAAGAAGCATCCCAAACCCGTCTAGTTGAATGTTATAAAAGTTGTTAATAAAGTTTCCTATGATGGTGGATGTTGCTCGAGGAAGCAGACTTGAAGCATGGCTTAGAGCATGTTGTCTCTTCATCATGTCGAGCAAATCCAGGAGAGTAATACGTTCTATTTCTAACCCTTCCTATTTCAATTTTATATACTTAAGTTTGACTCAAGTGGGGAGAAAGTGTCACACCCCAAAAATTTCAGGTCAATATTTTAAACTTTTCTGATCATTATTTTTTATTTTTATACGTTACGTTTGAATCTGGCGGTTTACCGGGAAGTTAACCCGCGTAAATCTGAAAAACATCATCGGACGCGTTCCGACTTCGGATTTTGATTAGTTTAGATATTATATGAGTTATTTTATCTTTTTTAAGTGTTTCGTAGTTTACGATCACTCCCGGTATTTATTTTACGCTTTAACGTTTAAATTATGTTTTTTCGAGTTTTTGACCTAACGGAACCCCGGAAACCCGAAATCTTTTCGTGTAAACTTTAGTTATGGTCCATCTCATGTTCATAAGTCAAAAATTTCGTTCACCCTCCCCTCTTATCATACTTTGGACGCCTAAAACAAACCAAACGCACCATAAGACTTGAAATTAATTCAAGAGCATCTTATTTGAATATTCATGCATGTGCATGAAAGTGACACATGAGAGGGTCATCCTTATGCATACTTTTCATGCTAACTAATACATGTGATCCCTTACATGAGTGTAAGAGATGAATGACCACCTTTGACCTTAAAAATACAAATAAGAGTATAAGTCATGAACCATAAAAAAATTTGCTTGGTCTTGCCCTTGTGTACCCAAAACCGGGCGCACCATGGTCTAAAAATGAGTGGATCAAGCCACTTAACTTAAGCCAAGGACCCATAAAACCCTAATTCACACCTTATATAAACCTCACTTTGCAAGACTTAGGTCATTTCATACACTCCTTGCCTCACCAAAAACATTTTCTCTCCTCCATTGGTTCCAAAAACCCACGGCTAACCACAAGCACCATAAACATTCCATATCTTTTGATTTCCTTCAAGATCCAAGCATTATAAGTTCATCTCTAGTCATATCTAAGGTGTTGTGAAGTATTAGTTCTTTGATTTCAAGGGTCTTTCAAGAGTTTATAAGTTAGGGTTTCAAGATTTGTTGTTGAGTTTTATAGATCTAGCATTTTGGGGTATAGATCTTGTGATTTCTCTACTTGTTCTTTATTCTTGTAAATGTCTTGAATCTTTTATTGTGGTTTACATATGTTCTTTCATATACGTTCAAGATCCATACATCCACATGTTGTGTTTTAATTTTTGAAAGAATATAAAACAAGATTTTATAAATAATGATATTACTTTGTTTCACTAGTTCAATATTATGTTCTTGGTGAGATGAGAGTTGGATGAGAGTTGCAACAATAGAAATGAAAGGATTAGGTTAGTTTTAGGAATGGTTTTGTTGTAGATTAGTTGTGAATGGAGTTTAGGCTAGATTAGGCACTATTGTGAAGCTTGGTGTGATTTTTGGAAGCGTTTGTGAAAAAGGTAGTTGATGATCCGAAATTGTTTTGGCATTTTGGTCGACCTAAAAATGTTTTCATTAGGCGTAAAAGTAGTTTTTGGAGAGCTCGTTTTAAATAGATAGTTTTTTATATATCGCATACTAAAATTGGACTTAAAACGGCCAAGTTATAGCCAAATAAAACTTGAAACATTTTTCGACAAAACCAAATGAATAGTTGCTGATGTGAATAGTAAACTGGTTTTCGGACACTTTCAAGATATTTTGAGCTTTTAAAACATTAGCGAAACATATAGTAACACATATATATTGATTAGTATCATTTAAAGACGCCGTTAACATATAATAGGAAAAGCGTTAAGGTTACTAAAAATAGTAAGTTTGGTGAATTTTAGCAAGATGGACACGGAAGTTAAACGTTTAGATTTCTCTAGTGCACTTAAGGAAATATGGATTAAGCAAATGTATGGGACGGTATTAACATCCCGAAACTAAAAACTTTCCTAAAATAAAATTTTACTAAAAATAGTAATTTTTGGTTAAACGCCAAAACTTAACGACAAACTCTATAATTTTATTTTGTCACATTTTGTTAATTAAAGTCAAAGTTCAAAAAAACACATGGATGTCTTTTGGCGATGAACATATTGTGAAATTCTTGGCATACTTTCCGTGTTTCTAAGACGCGTTATTATTCTAGGTCGCGGCTAGATCTCTATATCATCTTTTACTTGCGTGAATTATCATTTGCTCATCTTGCTAAGGTGAGTTCATAGCCTCACGTTTTACTACTTTTACTTTACTACTTTGGGGTGAGAAACATTGCTTGTTTTTAAACTATGGACACAGTTACTTTACGTTACCTTTTCCTGATTACGTGTTGCCTAAGTAGCGAATAGACCACTAATGCCCGAATTATCATGAACCGTTAGTTTTTTGACTGACTGACTGGTTAAGTAAGCGTGAATGTTGTAAATAGATCTATTGGGACTAATTATCCCTATCCGGGTGAGTAGCGCTCACTACCCACGGGGCTCCCGATAAACGGATATATACCATGTTGGATTTCACTAGGTGATCTTGGTCAGATACCTTTAAGGCAATTAATTCTTGTTTGGCATATAATATGCTTCCTTTTAAATTAAGCTTCGGTGTCATGAGCTTAGCGCAATAGTAAATACTTTTTATGTGAAGTTGTATCTATTATAACTGTCACGTGCGTACTGTGAACTTGTAGTCCAACTTTTAATACTAAATTCAAACCTATGAATTCACCAACTTTATGTTGACATTTTAGCATGTTTTTCTCATGTGCTTAGCTATGGATGTCTTTGCTTGCTTATTAGTGTTGCCATGCTTTGGGCCGATTTTCAAGACTTATTAATATCTATGTTAACATCGTTGTGAAACTTTCAAACCTAGTATTCGCTTCCGCATATTACCTTTGAACTTATGTAAAACTTTAACTATTTTAAATTAATGCAACGATGTTGGATTTCAAACGTACCTTTAGAGGTCATTCTTTGTATCTTGTGTGATGTATATTATGACGTCACGCCCCCGGACACGTGATTCCGTCTAGGCCCCGTTTGGGGGTGTGACAAATTGGTATCTAGAGCCAAGGTTATAGAAAACCAGGTAGTATATTTAGGTCTGGTCTATAACCAGTATGTGATCCTACGTGTTTACTTGCTTACATATATAATTACTATCGATAAGTATACAAGTATTAAGTATAATACATTTCCATAATTATATTGCGTTTATTTTTCCTTACGTAGATTTTCTCGATGGTTTTATATAAAAGTTATTTATATAAATTATAGATCTTTCTCCCAGGACATTGTGAGTTGCACAACGGTCTCTAAACGTTTCTCAAGATATCGTGAGTGATATGATGGTCAGTAAAACTTTTTCATAAATTTACAATATACTATTTTACATAACATCAAAACTTGTCACAGTCTTTCGACCCTACGTTATCTTACTGTCCGAACCCGAATGCGAGTTGAGCACTCGTCCCATACTTTTGTTTCTCCTACGTCGTCTGATAACTTCATCTAGAATCATGCCGATTAAGTTGAACATGGCTTTAACCCGTCACCTTGTAACATTCCACTTTTGGAAATGCGACTTTAGGAACCTGACTTCTTTTATTTTTCTTTTATTTCTTTTGATTTGAAGAGAATGTCGGCAACAAGACAAGGAATGAGTTATGCGGAGATTGACCAGATTATGGCCCATCGAGTTACTGATGCTATTGAAGCTATTGCTATATACGAGACAAAAATCCGCATGACTCACGATCCGATGAATCAGGTCATACGGCAAGAAACCATGATAGAAAAGAATGCTAACAACAAGAGGAAGTTTGAGAACCAACTAAAGGATAACCGAGTACCACAACAACCACCCTTCAAGAAACCGGATGTGGAAAGGGCTTACACTATTGGAGCCAATGGAAAGAAGGCTTATTCCGGGAATTTACCTTACTGCAACAAGTGTAAGTTGCATCATGTTGGGCCGTGTACTGTGAAGTGTAGTAAATGTAAGAGGGTTGGCCACATGACTAGGGATTGTAAGGCATCCGTTGCTGCAATGAACCAGAGAGCCCATGTGGCAAATCCAAAGGCTACCATCACTTGCTATGAATGTGGAAGGCTAGGATATTTTAGGAATGAATGCCAGAAGTTGAAAAATCAGAACCAAGTAAAACAAATTTGGAAGGAAAAAGCTCGCGAGAACTCTAGTGTCGTCAAAGACAAGACCAATGCTTAAGAAGAGATCTTCCCGCCTTACCTAGTGACTTAAGTCAAAGTCTTCTTAGACTATATTCGCATTAGTACTTTTCTATAAATTTCGTTGTATTGAGTGGATGTTTTAAATTTCATGTTAATGTATGCCAAAATTCATAAGATACATCATGAATTTGGATGGACTTACTTGGCATGCAAACAGTGTGGACGTTCTGCCAAAGAAATTGATCAAGGTGAAGCATCATCCAGTGGAACAAAAGGCAAAAAAGTAAAAGTCTGGAATTGTCGAATTCATAAAGCATTAAATGCTTATGGTGTTGAGATGAGGTCTGCATATATTATAAGAATGATTTGTACATGATTTAGATTATAAATATTTTCTGGACTATGATTGGTTTTTGTTACCTAACTTTATATTCCAGGTTTAAGGTTAATGTTCGTGTGATAGATGAATCTGGGTCAGCATCGTTGTTGCTGTTTGATGACTTGGTGTTCAAACTCAGCGGACAACAATGTTATAATCTGATCAAAAAATATGGAGAAAACCATAAGGATTACTTCCCTGATGAGCTGAATGTCTGGTAGAAACAAGAGTGTGGTTGGCGCTTCATTTACACGGTGCCATAATCATCTATTAACAATCATGTTTATCAAGTTAAGCTGTTGTCAGAAGATGAAGACTGGATCACTCTCTTCAAGAAGGATTTCATCATAGAGGTATATCTATATCATCCACATCTTAATTGATTCTTAATGTTGTTTGCTGATTTTTTTATATACACAATATTAATTAATTATATTTATTCTGCAACAAATCCCTTTCATAGGATTCTATGGATGACATGCATACCCCTTTGATGAGCAATTGATGTGTTTCAAAAGCTTTAAATTTATAATGACTGAAAATACCAATTTTTATCATAGGGAAACACATGGGTAAAAGTATAACCCACGTTATACAGATATAATCTTTTAGGGGGCGGCAAGACCAGGTCGTTCACAGAGATTTGAGTAGTGTTTAGATAATCTAGAAAGAAAATAAACTTTAAACTTGAAATTAACTTTTGTTTTACCAATGATAATAAAGATGACTACTCGGATAGTTGAAAATAATTTATAAGCGTTGGAAATGATTAGACCATGGAGGTGGAACCGTAATTTATAAAAAGGATTTCTCGTCAGAAAACGTTTTCACAAACTAACTTAATTAACTCAAGACTTATATTTAGTTAACTACACCAAATGTGTCACTCAAATAATCCAGTTACTAGTATATCAAAGCTTATTTGTTTATCAATTTACGAAAGTGGATTTCTCGACACAAACGATAAAGACCATAGACAAATTTTTAAAACCACATAGATCATACCGGGTCTCTCAACCTATACCAATATGACTATATAATTTAAGTTGATATGCAAAGATGGACAAGATAAGATATAACAGGATTTCAACACAAGCTTGAGATTAAAGGGATCATTATCATTTACCCAAAATGCTTATTCATTATTCCATAAACATACGAGGTAGTCATAGAGATTTAGCTTTATAGCTAGAGTGTTCATAACTCAAAAAGTAGCTGTAACATTAGACTTCCATTATTTCAATAATCTAAGTGTTATCCATCTTCGTTTCTTGATCCGTTGATTCTATATTCTTCGAAGGGAGTAGTGTTTTTGGTCTTTATATGGATGGTGGATAAGAGGATTGGAGTATATGTGTGTTTTTGGAATGAGAGGAATGATTTGAGAGTGAAAATTCGTCCTCTATTTATAGGCTAATTATGGGGTGAAAGTGCAGCGCACACAAAAGTTTGTGCAGCGCACTTGGTGATTAAATGCACCAGCATTAAAAGTTTATTGAGTAAGTGCGACGCATAAGATAATATGTGCGGCGCACTTAGGGTGTAAATGTAGTAGCATTAAAGTCTTCATAAATGCTTCATATCAGATGGGAAGTGCGACGCACATAAAAGATTGTACGGCATACTAGTTGAGTTAATGCAATGTTGACTATCTTTGACTTGAAGATAAGTGCGGCGCACATTTTGGCACATAGAGCTTGATTGTTGATCTTTTCTTGAATGATGTGTTCTTTATCGTGTAAGTATTTGATTTTGATGCATCTTTTTATGTTAAATTTTTTTTTTTTTTTATATTACTCATAATGGCTTTAAAATGAACCTGCAAGCAGATTTTTATGCTATTAAGTATGATAAGTTCACGAGAAATGATAAAATATAAACAAATAAACGCCATAGAATAAATGTATCAATTTGGGCGTTATCAAATCACCATCCATACTTAGCCTTATTGCTTGCCCTCAAGCAATCGATAGCAAGAAAAATAATTCATTTATCGTGATGTGGAGAAAATTTGGATTTTATAAGACGTTTTTATATTAGGTAATTTTCAGCTAGACTTATACATAAACCTCACATAAGGATAGTGTTTGATTTTTTAATTCACTCATGCCACTCAGATAGGGTTTTTTGTTTTTGTGAAAAACACTCAATTTGCACAGACATAATCTAGACAACTATCATAGGCTTGTACTTAACACATAAGCCTGACCAAAGGGCGGAACTTGATACTGGAGCAGATACAATCTTCACGTGCCAAAACATAAGCCTTTATTCTTCTGAACTACTATAGCACATATGCATATTATTATTTTTTTTTTAAAATTTTTTTTATCAAGTATAATAACTAAGGCTTGGCACAGAACTTCTTCATTCACCATAGGTATTTTAGCAATTTTAGCACCAAAGGGAGTGTTTGCAAGAACAAACACTTGTGGAATTCATTACATGTGATTAGGCTTCAGTCTAGTAAATGATGATTAAGCACAAGTTCTAGAGCTTCTAAATTACCGGCTCTCTCAAATATAATGATCAACCAATACCAATGTTCCAGAAAGGCGACAAAGACCATATGTACACATCCGTAACGACAGAATAGACACATATGACTGCAATCAAACCTTAACTCGAACAAGCTAAAGGCATAAATTATCTTGGGTACCAAAGGTGGATACCCGAATATTCTATAGGCTTAGAATGCTCACAATTTAGTGGAGTAGGTTGTGCTAGCTATAATGTCAATCTGGTTGGATTTGCCTTACTAAGAGCATTTTTTAATTTGAAGGTTTATGATGTGATTTGCATAAAATATCAGTTGAAAGAAAAAAATTTGACTAGGCAAACATGGAGGGATATGATTAATTTTTCCTATTTGGCTCTCCTCCACACTTAAGTTGAACATTGCCCTTAATGTGATAACTGATAATAGAGATAAAATAGGGAAAATTAAGGAAAACGGTAATTCCCGGGGCATAAGAAAATAAATAGCTGAGAGCTATTCTTGAGCATACTTTATAATTTTCCGTATCTTTAAGCTAAAGTACCTGCATAAAAGTAAACAAACAAAAGCACACAAAAAGAAAATATTTTTGTTGTTTTTTTAGAAAAATAAAGGATATTAGTAGAAGAACGGAGGAGGGACTCCTCCACACTTAAGTGAAGTACGAGTTGCCTCTCGAGAAGCGCTTAATTTTTAAGAGAGTCTTTAGCTAGACTCGTATTTCATGAGTCATTCTTTTGGGAAAAAGGGAGTTACTGCTTCCCTTAGGTCATTATCTTCTTCATGATATAGTTTAAGTCGATGGCCAATGACTATGAACATCTTTCCATCTTTTTCATAAAGTTCAACATATCCGGACGGATATTGATGTTTCACTACATAAGGTCGTAACCATCGAGATATGAGTTTCGGTTGTTTAAATTTGTACTTTGAGTGAAATAGCAGAACTTTGTTTTCTTGTTTGAATTCTTTTCTCATTCTTAATTTTCTGTCGTGCCAGACTTTGGTTCTTGCCTTGTATAGATGAGAGTTTTCATAAGCTTGATGTCTAAGTTCGTCTAACTCGTGTAACTGAAACATTCTTTCTTCACCAGCAGCGATGAGATCTGGGTTGCAATTTTTCATAGCCCAGTATGCACGGTGTTCAATTTCAAATGGTAAGTGGCAGTTTTTTCCATATATAAGTTTGTAGGGTGTAGTACCGGTAGGTGTTTTGTAAGCAGTGCGAAAAGCCCACAGAGCGTCATCAAGTTTTTTTGACCAAATGGCAGGATTGTCTTTAACAGTTTTTTCAAGAATTCTTGTAAGAGATATGTTCGTGTTTTTAACTTGACCACTAGTTTGAGAATGATATGATATGGAGAAACGATGGTTAACTCCATATCTTTTCATGGTTCTTTCCATTATTTTGTTGCAGAAGTGAGTTCCTCTGTCGCTGATTAGAGCTTTGGGCATTCCGAAACGGCAGAATAGTTTCTTTAGAAAAGTGATAACTACTCGGGCATCATTGGTTGGTAAAGCCTGAGCTTCGGCCCATTTAGATACGTAATAACCAGCGACAAGAATGTATT
Organism: Tanacetum coccineum; assembly: GCA_026074375.1. Lineage (NCBI taxonomy): Eukaryota > Viridiplantae > Streptophyta > Magnoliopsida > Asterales > Asteraceae > Tanacetum > Tanacetum coccineum. The sequence continues at coordinate 43,620 of BQNB010014952.1, forward strand.
CAAACTTATATGATTTTGGGAACGGTCCCATAAAGTCGATACCCCATATGTCGAAAATTTCACATACTTGAATGTTGTTTAAGGGCATCTCATCACGTTTCAATATATTTCTTGTCTTTTGGCATGCTTCGCATAGGCTAACTAGAGTATGAGCTTCTTTGATGATTGTCGGCCAGTAGAAATCTGAATCCAGGACCTTTTTTAGCAGATACGTTGGGTCCATAATGTCCACCGGTTGGTCTGTGGTGACATTGATCTAAAATGGTTTGAGTTTCTGGTCCAAATATACAACGTCTGATCATACCGTCAGAACATACTTTGAAAAGGTAAGGTTCCTCCCAAAAGTAATGTTTGAGGTCAGAGAAGAATTTGTTCTTTTGTTGATATGTCATCCCTTTTGGTATAATATCACCGACCAAGTAGTTTGCAAATTCTGCAAACCAAGGTTCATCCTTGGTATTGATTCCTATAAGAGTTTCTCTAGGAAAGTTATCATCGAATTCACTGTCATTGCTTGACTCGTCCTTTCAATTCAGGACAAGTGGTCAGCAACAACATTTTCTGTTCCTTTTCTATCCTTGATTTCTATGTCAAATTCTTGCAAGAGTAAAATCCATCGAATAAGGCGTGGTTTAGCATCTTGTTTCTTGAATAAGTGCCTTAGAGCTGAATGATCGGTGTGAACAATAGTTTTTGAGAGTATAAGATAGGATCTGAATTTGTCGAATGCAAAAACTACAGCCATAAGTTCTTTTTCGGTTACGGTGTATTTTTGTTGAGCTGGGTTAAGGATTTTGCTTGCGAAGTAGATCGGGTGAAAAATTTTACCATCTTTTTTACCTAAGACGGCTCCTACTGCGAAATTACTAGCATCACACATAAGTTCAAACAGAAGATTCCAGTTTGGGCTTACGATCACAGGAGCACATGTGAGTTTCTCCTTCAATAATTCGAATGCTTTTTGACATTCATCATCGAATTCAAATGGAGTATCTTTTTCAGGCAGTTTAGTTAGAGGTCGAGCAATTTTTGAGAAATCTTTAATGAAATGTCAGTAAAAACCGGCATGTCCGAGAAAGCTTCTAATACCTTTAATATTAGCAAGGGGTGGAAGTTTTAAGATTATGTCGATCTTTGCTTTGTCGACTTCAAGTCCTGCGTTAGACACCATGTGTCCGAGCACAATTCCTTCTTTGACCATGAAGTGACATTTTTCCCAATTAAGGGCAAGATGAGCATCTTTACAATGTTGGAGCATTTTATTGAGGTTGTTTAGGCAGGTGTCGAAAGAGTTTCCGAAGATGAAAAAGTCGTCCATGAATACTTCGACTGATTCTTCGATCATATCGTGAAAGATTGCCAGCATGCACCTTTGAAATGTGGCAGGAGCATTACATAGACCGAAAGGCATTCGCCTATAAGCGTATGTGCCGAAAAGACATGTGAATGTTGTTTTCTCTTGATCATTAGGATTGATAGGAATTTGAAAATATCCAGAAAAACCATCGAGGAAACAGAAATATTTATTTTCTGCTAGTCTTTCTAGCATTTGATCCATGAACGGCAAAGGGAAATGATCTTTTGCGATTGCTTCATTGAGTTTATGATAATCGATGCATACTCGTCAACCCGTAGCGGTTCTTGTTGGAACAAGTTCATCGTTTTCGTTTGTGACAACTGTAATACCACCTTTCTTTGTGTTAGAAACAAGAAAAGACTCGGTCACTTCCAATAGTTAACTAGTCAAAGCCCGTAGTTAGTAAAGTTAATGTCATGTAATCTAATATGGCCCAAAGGCCCATGGAAAGCCTCTTAAGGCCCATGGCCGGCTACATAGGAGTATAAATACCCTCTCCATGGCTTGGAGAGGGTGTTGGTTGGTTGGTTGTATTCTTATTTTCATATAATGTATTTCATGTTTATCACTTTCTCTCTCTAGAAAATACATCCTTCCTCCTACTTTCTCTCTCTAGTTCTTACTTCTCATATATCAAAGATTACTTGTATTCTACAATTGGTATCAAGAGCCATGGAGTGGTGTGTTTAAGTTTTTTTTTGTTCGTGTATTCTTGCAAAATTCGTCCTTTTTCTTTCATTTTTTCTTTGTTTTCGAAGCATAAGTGTACACTAAAGGATCATTTACTTTGGTAAATCTGATCTAGTATCTTTATGATATAGGTGTACAAGCTTTGAATCAAGAAAAAACATCATTTTTGGTACTTTTGTGTTCAAAAACCTTTACAAAGAACAAAATCTTGATTTAAAATTTTTCTGCTTAAAAATCTTAAAGTTTTCATTTTTCTTGTTCCTATAGGGTTGGTAACACTAGTTGTACAAGATTTTTTGCAAAAAACCGATCAAAAAGGTGTCTTTTTGTGTTTTTGAGATTTTGAGTTTCGTCACTGTTGATACCGAACAACTCGTACCGAACAACTCCAGTTTAGTTAGTGTCGAACAACTCCAGTGTAGTTAGTACCGAACAACTCCAGAGTAGTTAGCACCGAATAACTCCATTATAGTAGAAGTAGAACAACTCAGCTATAGTAGAAGTCGAACAACTCCATTATAGTAGAAGTCGAACAACTCAGCTATAGTAGAAGTCGAACAACTCCATTATAGTAGAAGTCGAACAACTCAGCTATAGTAGAAGTCGAACAACTCCATTATAGTAGAAGTAGAACAACTTAGCTATAGTAGAAGTCGAACGACTCCATTATAGTAGAAGTCAAACAACTCAATTACAACTGAAACCGAACAACTTCCACTAGTTGGAACCGAACAAATCAAGATTTCAAAATTATACGGTTTATTTCGTTGACTTGTAAAATCCCGTGAAACATTTATTTGTTTTTCCCGGTTTTTTCAAGAATTGTAAAATCCCATGTAGTTTCGTGAATTAAAACACTTAAAAGACATCTTAATTAACCACAATTTCTTTCTACCACCGTCCGATCCATCAATAATCTTTTCATACCAATATCTTAATGACGACTCTTGCTGATAAGTCACTTCTCTCGGGTGGTGACAATAAACCACCGATGCTTGAAAAACATTTGTATGATTCATGGAAAAGCAGAATGGAACTTTACATGATGAATAGACCTAATGGTAGAATGATTCTTGCTTCGGTTGAAAAAGGTCCACTTGTTTGGCCAACAGTTACAGTCGATGGTGAAACCAGACTTAAGGAATACACTGAACTTACTGCAGCAGAAACCATTCAAGCTGATTGTGACATCAAAGCAATAAACATCATTCTTTAAGGCATTCCTCCTAAAATTTATGCACTTGTCAGTCAACATCGTGTAGCCAAGGATATTTGGGAGAAAATCCAACTGCTTATGCAAGGAACGTCATTGACAAAACAAGAACGAGAGTGCAAGTTGTACGACGAGTTTGATAAGTTTACATACAAAGCAGGAGAATCACTTCACGAGTACTACTTGAGATTTACTCTACTACTCAATGATATGAACATTTACAAGATGCCACTGGAGCAATTTCAAGTTAATACCAAGTTCCTGAACACTCTTCCTGCTGAATGGAGCAAATTCGTTACTGATGTTAAATTGGTCAAAGACTTGCATACTACCAATGTTGATCAGATTCATGCTTACTTGGAACAACATGAACGACATGCAAATGAAGTTCATTTAATGCATGAACGCAATTCAGATCCGCCTGCTTTGGTTGCAACCTATCAGATGACCCAGTCTCCTTATCAAACTCATCAAAAATCATACCAAAACACTCAATTTCAACCACAACTTTCATCATATCAGTCTCCACAGTATGGTTCACCTTATTAGTCTCAACAATACTCAACTCATCAATCATCAACACCTCTTTCAATCACTTATCCATCCAATGATTATCAATCATCAATTTACCACAACCAACGTTATTCTCCTCATCATACCATCCCTCAATTGGAATATGTCCCTCAGTTATACTAACAATATGAATTTTCCAACTGATCGGGGTCTATGTATTCTGTGTTTCCAGAAAGGTGATGACCCTATTGATGCCATCAATCACATGATGTCTTTCTTGACTGCTGTTGTCACTTCCCGCTATCCCACTACCAATAATCAGCTATGAAATTCGTCAAACCCTAGGCAACAAGCTACCATTAATAATGGAAGAGTAACCTTACAACCAATTCAGGGGAGACAAACTTCTTTAGCTGCGGGTACTTCAAAGACTTACACTCCGGGAGCAAGTGGAAGCAATTCTGGGAAACAAAGGTCGGCTATTTGCTACAACTGTAAAGGGGAAGGCCATATGTCCAAACAATGCACCAAACCCAAGAGGAAACAGGATGATTCATGGTTTAAGGAGAAAGTGTTGCTGGTACAAGCTCAAGCCAGATATTCCTGAAGGGCAAGCCACACAAACTGTTATTACTCATAATGCTGCTTACCAAGCTGATGATTTGGATGCATATGACTCTGTTTGTGATGAACTTAACACTGCCAAAGTTGCTCTCATGGCGAATTTATCTCATTATGGTTCAGATGCTCTTACTGAGGTACACAATCATGATAATGTGAATAATAATATGATTAATCAAGATGTACAAGTGATGCCGTCTTCTGAACAGTCGAATGTTATGAAACAATCAGAGACTGAAATAACTAGTGATAGCAATATCATTCCTTATTCTAAGTATGTGATTGAATCACAACAGACAGCTGTTCAGAATTCTACCTCCTCTGCACAATAAGATGCATTGATATTATCTGTGATTGAATAACTGAAAACCCAAGTAGTTAATTGTACCAAGATTAATCTGGAAAATAAGAGTGTTAATGATACTTTAACTGCTGAGCTTGAACGATATAAGGAACAAGTTAAAGTTTTGAAAGAAGGAAAAAATGTTGATTTAAGGAGTAATAATACCGTTTCAGATTCAAGTGCACAGTCTGTAGAGATTGATCGTCTTAAACAAACTCTTTCAGAACATTTAAAAGAAATGGAATCGTTAATACAAACAGTTACTCTTCTTAAAAATGATTTTAAGAAAGAAGAATCTAGGAACATCGATAGAGAGATTGCGTTAGAAAAAAGGATCAAACAGTTAGATAATATTGTTTTTAAAAGAGATCAATCCGCACAAACTGTTCACATGTTGACGAAACCTTAGTTTTTCTATGATCATACCACTAAACAAGCTCTAGGTTTTCAAAGTCCTTTCTATCTGAAGAAAGCTCAGCAGTTAGAACCAAAGCTATATGTTGGTGATATTATTGAGAAAACTAATCCTATTGTGATTCCTGACTTTGAAGAGACCTTAATGCTTGTTGAAGAGAGTCGTTCAAAAATGCTTTTAAAACAAAAGGATTCTATGATGTTAGAAAAGAAAGTTATTACTACACCAATCGATTATACTGCTCTTAACCAACTTTATCAAGATTTTCCAACACGATTTGTTCCACAAACTGAATTATCTGCTGAACAAGCCTTTTGGTCACAAAATTCTATGAGTTATTTTGATCCCACTCCTTCTAATAGACCCACCAATGTTGAGGTTCCAAAAGAACTTTCTAAAGTCAGCATGGTTAATATGAGTTTGAAGAAACTTAAACACCATCTTGCTGGTTTTGATGTGGTAGTCAAAGAAAGAACCACGCCCACAGCTATCACTGAGGGCACGTGGGATTTCAAACATACAAAAGCTTGTTTTAGGGATGAAATAATTCCATTTGTAAAAGCTGTGAAGGACCTATTTAACACATTCAATCAATATTTGGTTGATGAACTTCCTGAAGTCCAAAATGTCTTTCATCAAATGGAACAGACTATGGAACAACATCGTTTAGAGTAAAAAACATTTGAAGTTAAAATGAATCAAGTTTTGAACGAAAATGAACGACTCTTGGAACAAGTAATAAGCAAAGATATTGTGAACATAGTTGTGAATTCTTCTGTGGATAATGCTTCTGTGAATGTGCATGAATGTCAAAAGTGTCTCAAACTTGATACTGAGCTTTAAACGGATTTCGTTGAAATAGAAATTTACGATAAACTATTCAAAAGTTTTACCATTCTTGAAAAACATTGCATCTCTTTAGAAGTTGACACTCAAGTTAAACAGGAAATTTTTCAAAGGGACAATTTTGTTTCAAATCAAAGTGCTCCAAGTTTTGATTAATTGTTTGAATTAAATGAATTAAAAGCTCAGTCCCAAGAGAAAGACACGGTCATAAAGAAGTTGAAAGAGAGAATTAAATCTCTAAGTGGAAAAATGAATAAGGATAAGATTAAACAGGACTTAGAAGAGATTGAAACAATAAATATCAAATTGGATCATAAGGTGACAAGGCTTATTGCTGAGAATGAGCATTTGAAATAGACCTATACGCAACTTTATGACTCGATTAAACCAACACGTATTCGATCAAAAGAACAATGTGATGATTTAATTAATCAAGTCAATCTAAAGTCTGTGGAAATTTCTGATTTAAATGCTAGTCTTCAGGAAAAAGTTTTGGTTATTATAGCTCTCAAGGATGATTTAAGGAAACTTAAAGGAAAAGCTCTAGTTGATAATGAAGTTTTAAAACACCCTAGTGATCCAGAAATGCTTAAGATTGATGTGGAATATTTGAACCCTAGATTGTTGAACAATAGGTTAGCTCACTCTGATTACCTTAAGCACACTCAGGAAGAAGCTGCGATTCTTAAGGAAATAGTAAAACAAGGAAAATCACAAAATCCTTTAAATACTTCCTTAGAATCTGCTTGTAAGTATACAAAACAAATTCAGGAGTTGCTTATAATAATTGGACAAACCTGCCCTAGCTTCAATAAGTCAAGTGAGAAATTAGTGTCTGTGACCTCAAAGAACAAGGACAAAAAGGTTAGATTCACTGAGCCTGTCACATCCTCAGGAAACACAAACAAAAACAGCCTCTACATCAAACCTAGTTTCTAACAAACCTATGTTGTCTTCTATAGGAGTAAAACCGTCTACTAGTGCTAGCGGATCACAGCCTTCAGGCAATACAAAGAAAGATAAGATTCTGCAAACACCAAGTAGTACTCAGAAGAATAAAGTAGAAGCCCACCCTAGGAAAGTTAAATCTAGTTTGAAAAATAAAGATTGTGTTGTTGAACCTAAAGATACTGCTCCTGTGCAGCATTGAATTCTAAACTTAAATGTGTTAAGTGTAATGGTTGCATGCTTTCTGATAATCATGATTTGTGTGTTCTTGATTTTATCAATAATGTGAATGCTCGTGCTATATCTAAATCTATTAAGAAAAGTTTGGAAACCAACAGGATAGGTGTTTACAAATATTAGATATATCTGGAGACCTACTGGTCAGACCTTCACTATAGTAGGAAATGCGTGCCCTTTAACTAGGATTACCACAACTACTAAAGTGCCCCTTAGGAAACCTACTTCTCTAGATAATGAAACATCTAAACAAGTTGTAACATTGGTTTACTCACGGAAACCTAGGAAATCTAAAACTAATGTTCCTGTTAGCAAATCTAAGGTTCTTAAATCTGTATCTGCTAACAAAAAGGAACCCAATCAATCTTGGGGATCCATAATTTCCAATGTTCTATCTTCCTCTTTTGATGAATGTAGGTCGTCCACATTGTTTTGTGGTATTTGGACTCCGGCTGCTCCAAGCATATGACTGAAGATCGCTCTCAGCTCACCAATTTCGTCAATAAGTTTTTGGGTACATTCAAATTCGGAAATGATCACGTGGCAAAGATATTGGGATATGGTGATTATCAGATTGGGAATGTTATGATATCAAGGGTTTACTACGTGGAAGGACTTGGACACAACTTATTCTCTGTTAGGCAATTTTGTGATTCGAACCTTGAAGTTGCTTTTCGTCAACACACCTGCTTTATTCGTAATTTAGAAGGTGTTGATCTATTGATTGGATCTCGAGGAAAAAATCTGTACACTCTGTCTCTTGGAGATATGATGGCGTCCTCTCCCATATGTCTCTTGTCGAAGGCTTCAAAGACTAAGTCCTGGCTATGGCACTGACGATTGTCTCATCTGAACTTTAGTGCAATCAACCATTTAGCTAGACAAGGTCTTGTTTGAGGTCTCCCTAAGCTTAAATTTGAGAAGGACCATCTGTGTTCTGCTTGTGCAATGGGTAAAAGCAAGAATAAACCCCACAAACCTAAATCTGAAGACACCAACCAAGAAAAACTCTATCTTTTGCACATGGATCTTTGTGGACCAATGCGTGTCGCAAGTGTTAATGGAAAGAAGTACATCCTCGTCATTGTCGATGATTACTCTCGATTCACATGGGTTAAGTTCTTAAGGTCAAAAGATGAAGCTCCAGATTTCATAATCAAGTTTCTCAAGATGATCCAAGTGCCACTTAAAGTAACTGTCCAAAGAATTAAGACAGATAATGGAAATGAATTTGTTAATCAAACTTTGCGTGAATATTATGAGAAGGTTGGCATCTCTCATGAAACATCTGTTGCTCGCTCTCCATAGGAAAATGGTGTCATTGAAAGACGTAATCGTACGCTAATTGAAGCTGCCCGCACAATGTTGATTTATGCAAATGCTCTGTTATTTTTATGGGCAGAAGCAGTTGCTACCGCATGTTACACCCAAAATCGTTCCATCGTACGTCTTCGTCACATCAAGACACCATATGAGGTTTTACATGACAAACCTCCCGACTTATCGTTTTTCCATGTATTCGGTGCACTTTGTTATCTGACTAACGATAGCGAGAACTTTGGAAGTTACAACCGAAAGCTGATATTGGTATTTTCATTGGCTATGCACCTACAAAGAAAGCATTTCGAATTTATAACCGACGTACCAGACGAATTATTGAGACAATTCATGTAGATTTTGATGAGCTGACTGCGATGGCTTCTGAACAAAATAGTTCAGGACCCGCACTTCATGAAATGACTCTTGCAACAATCAGTTCAGGACTCGTGCCAAACCCTCCTCCTTCAACACCGCATGTACCACCTTCATGAACTGACTGGGATATTCTGTTTCAACCGATATTTGATGAATTACTCACTCCTCCACCCAGTGTTGATTTACCAGCCCCTGAAGTCATTGCTCCAGTTGATGAAGTGGTAGCTCCAGTTCCCGCTGTATCAACCGGTTCACCTTCTTCAACAAATTTTGACCAAGATGCACCATTACCAAGTAACTCACAAACAACACCAGAAACTCAACCTTCCGTCATTCCTAACGATGTTGAAGAAGACAATCATGATATTGAAGTTGCACATATGGGTAATGATCCGTACTTTGGTGTCCTAATTCCAGAAGTTCCTTCTGATCAATCTTCATCGTCGGATTCTATTCATATAATTGTGCATCCCGATCACCAAATTCCTGAATACAATAACAAATGGACTAAGGATCACCCACTTGAAAATATAATCGGTGAACTCGCCCGACCAGTTTCCACCAGACTACAATTACATGAGCAAGCTCTTTTCTGTTACTACGATGCCTTCCTCACTGCTGTTGAACCCAAGACATATAAAGATGCTTTGACTCAATCCTGCTGGATCGAAGCAATGCAAGAAGAGCTCAATGAGTTCGAACGTCTTGAAGTATGGGAGCTCGTACCCCGACCAGACAAAGTTATGGTGATTACTTTGAAGTGGATCTACAAGAAGCTAGACGAACTAGGGGGTATTCTAAAGAACAAAGCTCGGTTAGTGGCTCGTAGTTACCGTCAAGAAGAGGGTATTGATTTTGAAGAGTCTTTTGCTCCGGTTGCAAGATTAGAGGCTATAAGGATTTTTCTCGCGTTTGCCGCTCACATGAACATGGTCGTCTACCAAATGGATGTGAAGACTGCATTTCTGAATGGTAATCTGTAGGAAGAGGTGTATGTTAGCCAGCCAGACGGGTTTGTGGATCCAGATAACCCTAATCATGTGTACAAGCTGAAGAAAGCTCTTTATGGGTTGAAACAAGCTCCACGCGCATGGTATGATATGTTGTCTTCGTTTTTGATATCCCAAGACTTCTCCAAAGGCTTAGTGAATCCTACTTTGTTCATTCGTAGAGACGGAAAAGAACTACTTCTGGTACAAATTTATGTCGATGATATTATCTTTGCTGCATCTACACCTGAACTTTGTGACCTATTTACTAAAATCATGTGTTCAAAATTTAAGATGTCAATGATGGGAAAAATCTCATTTTTCTTAGGACTACAGATTTCTTAAAGTCCTAGAGGCATCTTTATTAATCAGTCAAAATATGCCCTTGAATCTTTAAAGAAATACGGTTTTGACTCTTGTGACCCAGTGGATACTCCCATGGTGGAGAAATCCAAACTGGATGAGGATAAAGAAGGGAAACTGTTGATCCATCACACTATCATGGCATGACTGGCACCCTCCTTTATCTTATAGCCAGTAGACCTGACCTACAATTTGCTATCTGCATGTATGCCCGGTATCAGGCTCGGCCTACCGAAAATCACTTACATGCGGTCAAAAGGATCTTTCGGTATCTAAAATGAACCGTCAATCGGGGTCTATGGTATCTGAAGGATTCTTCGATTGCTCTAGCAGCATTTGCAGATGCGGATCATGCTAGTTGTCAAGATACACGCCATAACACATCTGGTAGTATGCAATTTCTAGGATATAGACTTATAAGCTGGTCATCAAAAAGGCAGAAAAGTGTTGCGATATCTAGTACGGAAGCTGAATATATTGCTTTGTCCGGATGTTGTGCTCAAGTCCTGTGGATGAGATCATAACTTACCAACTATGGCTTTGGATTCAATAAAATTCCAATGTACTGTGATAACAAAAGCGCTATTTCCTTATGCTGCAACAACGTTCAACATTCCTATGGTCAAGCATGTTAGACATAGGATTTCACTTTATCAAGGAGCATGTTGAGAATGGGGTGATTGAACTTTACTTTGTCAATACGGAGTATCAACTGGCGGACATCTTCACAAAATCCCTCGCAAGAGAAAGAATTGAATTTCTTATCAACAAGCTAGAAATGCGGAGTTTTACGTTAGAGACTCTGAAACAATTGGCAGATGAAGTTGATGAATAGTGGTGGTACCTATTCAAATATCTTGTATCATATGTATATATATTAAAACCATAAAAACCAAAAAGATTTTTCATTATTTTTAGAAATTTTTATAAAAACAAAATACAAAAACATAAAATTCATAAAACCAAAAAAAAATAATTAAAAATTGAGAAAAATATAAAAAGAGGTAATAATGGCATGTCTTCGGAAAATCGATAACATTTACGGTCTTAGAAATGTCATTCAATAATGATACGAGGCTGTAAATGAAGTTCGAGCAGAAGTTTCAAATGTTTTCAAAACATGTCAAATGGCTTGCTATTATTTCAGATAGCAACCCGGTCTTCAACTTAAAGGCAAGTATTTCAAAAAGAAAACTTGACCTCTATTTACGAGAATGCTTTTTTTCTCTGGCAATGTCTAACTTTGTGACCATCAAAGGCTTGTGATACTTTGTATCAAATCCATGACTTCTTTTTTTTCCATAAGTGTACGTGTCAGTGCGCTTATGTGTTAAAATAAGAGAAATCTTGTTTTATGGTGTTTGATTTTTCTTTTTTCTTCAAATAATACATCATTGTTTCATCAGAAAATGTTTTTCTATAGGTCATTGACTTTTCAAAAAACGAACTACTGTCTCTTTAAATAGAAAACGGGTCATTGTTTGAGGGGGAGCAAATGTCAACAATCTTCTTCAAAAAGTTATTTGATAAAAGGGATAAAGGTTTTAAACAATAACAGAATATAATACTTTGGAAAAGTTAATTAAATTTAGCTTATCTGTGCATTACATGTTATTTGTTTATGCCTTGTGTGAGAATATGTGAAAATTTAAGTTGGTAGGTTACATTAGTTTAAACAATAGGGACGATTTATGACATTGTGATTACTGTTTTGCCTAATCTTACTTATTTCTTTTATTTGTATTTGGTCTATTAAAGTTTTGGGGGCGAATATGTGTTAAACCTATGTTGTTTTTACTTTTTCTACCTCAGTGCAAAGTTATTTTTTATATATCATATTTATTGTGTGTTTTTGCTTTTCCCTCCTCCAAGTCGTCATAACTCGTCTCGTAGTCTTGTCCATGGGTACGTGGGTGGTTTCTGTTGTGATTGTTGTGTTGTGTGTTTTGCTTGTTGGTCTTCTATTTTTTTTTTTTTTTTCTCTTCTTTTTTTTTTACTGTTTTTTTTTTTCTTTTTTTTTTATTGTTTTTGTTTTTTTTTTGTTTTTTTTTATTTTTTTTATTATTTTTTTTTTTTTTTTTTTTTTTTTTTTTTTTTTTATTTTTTTTTTTTTCTTTTTTATTTTTTTCTTTTTTTACTTTTTTTTTTTTTTTTTTTTTTATTTTTGTGCAAAAAGGCTATAAATTAAAATGTGGTTTTGACATCCTTTAACGAACTCATATCCCAAAAGGAATTTAGTTTTTTACAGTCTTGATTTCAAAAACCCTAATTTTCACAATTAGGGTTCTTGAAATTAAAACTGAGTAAAAACCCAAATTGATAGAGGGGTTTTGTTCCTCTAAGGATGATAAAGACTCGACTATATCAGTTCTTGATAACAATAACATATGATTATGATTTGATGAATTTTATATATCAAAAATAAGGTTTTTTGTGTTATAGTTAAAAAGAATTATGGATTTTGTATCTCAGATGGCCTATTGAATGTGTGAAAGATTTGCAATCCATATATGAGGTGCTTGATTGTTGGAATACATGAATTTTTTGAAATGAGATGCTCGCTTGATTAAGTGTTGATGAATCTGTGTATGTAAGATGCAAAACATGTTCTTGTGAATGTAATGAACCTATATGAATGAACTTGAGGTGAAAAACAACAGAAAACTTGAATTAAAAAAATTCAAATTTTTAGAACTACTCGAATTCACAGATTTAGTTGGCCACGAATTCGCATATCTATGTGTCTTGCGAATTAGCAACAACTAATGATGTTCAAATTCGCAGTGTGACTTCATGTCCAAATTCGCAATTTTTTGTAGAACACGAATTCGCAGGGCTCAGTTCAACACGAATTAGCAATGTCTCTTCAGACCACGAATTCGCAACACTCCTTAGACCCCGAATTCGCAGGTGTCCCTTTGGCCACGAATTCGCAATACTCTGTAGACCACGAATTCGCAGACAACCTTTAGGACACGAATTCGCAATATGCAGTAAGGAACGAATTTGCAATACGCTTAAGGACACGAATTCGCAAAGAGCTTTACCATTCGAATTTGCAACATCATTTAGAGCACGAATTCGCAGTTTTCATTTTAAAACCTGATTCGATCATACTTAATGGATTCAAAAGGGCCTAAATATCATAAACACTTAGACTCTAATCAAAAGGTGACTTAAAACTTGTATAAGATATCAAATTTAAAACTGTTTATCTTCGGAATCTAAACAAGTTAAAATTGGATCATCTTAACTACCCCAATTTAAGTTCATTTTTTCATGATCAGTTTCTATATGTGTTACATGCATTAAGTGCTAAAAAGGGTCTCAATATACAGTATGTTATATAAACCTGTTATTATAAACTGTATCGACTCTTTCTTAGCAGAATCATGAGTATCACAAAAGAACAACAACAAGCACTTGACGATGCTCTTGTTCCAAGGGAACAACGTCTTTTAAATTAATGATTGGGGGGGGAAGTTGCAACTAAAATTGAGCACCACATTCAAGCCTCAAGGGAACCCTTCTTTCAATGGTTTGCTTTGGAATGTTCTCTCTCTTCACTCTTTTTAATCCAGCTTTCTTAATCCTGCAAGTGTCCTGCGTTACATGCACCCCCCCCCCCCCCCCCCCCCCCCCCCCCCCCCCCCCCCCTCAATTTTGGGCTACAGTTACTAATCAAAAGCATCACATTAAATTCAAGATGAACAAGAAGAGCTATTCCTTTGATTTGGATACTTTCAGAAACATGCTTCAGATGTGTCCAAAACTTCCTGGACAGAAGTTTGTAGATCCTCCATTTGAAGAGGATATACTTACTTTCATGAGAGAACTTGGCTACCCGGGAAACATCGAATTACTTTCTGATGTCAAAGTTGATACCTTACCTCAACATTAGAGAACATGTGGGAACCTCATTTAATAAGTGTCTAACGGAAAAGTAACAAGATTTAAAACACACTTCGTCTTTCTAGGGTCAGTTATTTGGGTATTGTATCATCAAACAAAAAGTTGACTATGTTCTACCTTCTATGGAAGGACCATAGTTTTCCTGATTGAAAAACATGGAGTCAGGAAGAACCAAATATATGTTTTAACCCAGATTCACTAAAGTTATCCCCATCATTCACTTCATGTCACAGATCATCAATTTCAAGAAAGAAACAAGGTAGACTGGGCTCATGGCTAATGATGTCCTATTCTAACCAACTATGAGATTAATCCATCAGCATGCAAGTTGTTCAAACGAACGGTGCCATTCTTCCTGACTATCTAACCAATCCAACAATGAAAGAGTCAGAAGCTTACAAGACTTATCATGACCTCGCTACTGGAAAGGTGCAACTCAAACCAAAATATGTACGCCGATCTTCCAGGTCAAAGACTGAACAAGCACCCAAGCCTTCCACCGGTAAAAGAGTCAAAGCAACGGCTAAGGTAGCAAAGTTTGGAAAGAAAAAGCATTGACTAAGGCTGAACAAATGAAACTGGCCATTGAAAGAAGCAAAACACAACTTCACATCTCTCAACCTAGCGGTTCTGGTACACATGAAGGAACTGGTGTTACACCAAGGGTTCCCGATGTATCTGAATATGAATCTGATGATGAGCAAATCTCTTGGAAGTCAAGTGAAGAAGAAGATGATGATTAAGTGAATGTGAGTGACCACGATGATGACGATGATGATGAACGGACTAAATCTAACAATGATGGTGAAGACTTTGTTCATCCCAAGTTTTCAACTCATGATGATGAAGCAAGGCAAGAAGAAGTAAATAAAGAAGATAGCTTTGATCTTAGGGTTCAAACACCTTCACATTTTGAATCTACTGATGATGAAGATGATAATGAAGAAGTTCAAGGTGTGAACATTGAGGGTAAAGCGATGGATGAAGTAGTAAACAATAAAGAGGATGAAGGGAATGAATTATACAGGGATCTGAACGTCAATCTAGAAGGACAAGATGTGGAAATGACGGATGATCAACCGACTAATGTTCAAATTACTCAAGTAACAGAAGACACTCATGTGATCATTACTCTAGTCATTCCTGAAGGCCAACAACAGAGTTCTTCTGTGTCATCTGGCTTCATTTCTAACATGCTCAGCCCTAGACCAGATATAGGTATTGACTCAGTATTTAACACTGAGGCAACTTCACTGGTAGATGTTCCGGTCACAACTATTGCTGAGCCACCTCTTGTGTTTGCAACAACTCTTCCTCCACCACCCACTCCTCTCATCACACATATGCAACAAATACCATTTCCTATACCAACAACAGCTCCAAGTACTTCTCTTCAAGACCTTCTAAACTTTGGTTCTTTATTCGGGTTTGACCAAAGACTTAAAACTCTGGAAACCGAATTCTCTAAGTTCAAGCAAACGAACCAATTTACTGAAGAATTTTCTTCCATTCCCGGCATTGTTGATCCGTACCTTGCCAACAAGATGCATGAAGCCGTCAAAACTGATGTTCAGTTACAATCTGAAAGACTCAGAGATGAAACTCAAGCTGAAAACGAAGACTTTCTTAATAAAAATGATGCAAAATAAAAGAAAATAATCAAGAACCAAAGTCAAAGAACAAGTTAAAGCTCAAGTCTCCAAGATTTTGCCAAGAATTGAGAAGAAGGTAAATGAATAACTCGAAGCTGAGGTTATGACTCATTCATCCACTAAATCCAAGACATCTCTTGCTATAGCTGCCAACCTATCTGAATTAGAGCTAAAGAAGATTCTCATAGACAAGATGGAGAGCAATAAGTCAATCCACAGATCTGATGAATAAAAGAATCTCTATAAAGCACTGGTTGATGCTTACAAAAGTGACAAGCTCATACTTGACACTTATGGTGTTACTGTCTCGTTTAATAGACACAGAGATGATGAAGATAAAGACGAAGAACCCTCCGCTGGATCAAACCGGGGTCAAGAGAAGACGAGCTGGACAAAATGAACCAAACGCAACAAAGTGCTCCAAAGGAAAAGGACATCCAAGGACAACTGGGTCCAATGATGGGTCTAAATCTCAACACAAGTCTGCTGGCAAGTCTGCTCATATAGAGGAGCCAATGCACACAGACAAGGATTTAGAAGAACCCACACATCAAGAGTTTGATATAGGAGCTATTGCAGAACAATCTGATGAAGAGACAACTCAGCATCCTGATTGGTTTCAAAAACCAGCCAATCATCCTACTCCCGGTCGTGATTAGAATAAGCCTTTACTTGCTGTTCATGGACCGGTACAACCTTGGTTAAGCAATTTGGCTCGGGAAGAAGGCCCTCGTGAATCATTTGATGAGCTTATGGATATTCCACTGGACTTCTCAGCATTTATGATGAATCGGCTCAAAATTGATACTTAATCACGGTAGTATTTGTCGGTCCAACATTTGAGATGGATGAAGGTAATGCCAAAAGTTTTGGTTAAGCTAGAATACTTCTTTGAAGAAGTCTACAAGGCAACCACGGATCGATTAGATTGGCACAACCTTGAAGGTCAGCAATTTCCTCATGATCTTCGAAAGCCACTACCATTGATACCTAACTCTCGTGGTCGTCAAGTCATTCCGTTTAATCACTTCATGAACAACGACCTAGCGTATCTATCTGGTGGGGTCTCAAGCCGTACTTATGTAACTTCCATTATAAAGACCCAGGCTACAAATTATGGTAATATCAATTGGATTAAAGATTTGGTCCCCAACACAATGTGGAGTGAAGTGCTGGACAACTACGACAAACATGCAGTATGGGGAATTTCTCATTGGGGACGCAAATGTCAACAGTTCTATGGATTTGCTGCTAATAGGGAATTTGCTCGTGACGTGTACTCTAAACGTAGAATCATTGCTGTCACAAAGCTTCAAATTGTCGAATGGCACGGCTACAAACACTTGGATTGGATCACCGTTCGTAGAGATGATGACAAGCTATATACATTCAAGGAAGGAGACTTCAAACGGCTTCGCCTTCAAGATATCAAAGACATGCTGATTCTTATTGTTCAAGGCAAGCCGACAAATCTCAATGTTGAAGATCATCTCGCCTTTGGTGTCTCTCTGAGAATGTTTACAAGGTGTCGAGAGCTACCAAAAGAAGCTCAACATAACAAAGCCGGATACTTACAGATCAGATCTTAAACGAAAGGATTCCTATACAGCATATTCCATTCCTAGAGGGTTCATCTATCTGAACAAAGACAAGAAGAACAGATTGATGCGTATTGATGAACTCCACAAGTTCAGTGACGGTACACTCGATGATGTTCGGACTGCTCTTAATGATCGACTGAAAGGGATTAGGATGGAATATCTACCAAAGATAATATAGAGGCAGAGTGACAGGGAACGAGCAAAAGCTATGATTTAGGCGATCAAGAAAATGCTCAAGTCAAGGAGGATAATGAGAAGCTTGGAAAGATTTGTTGGTGGGAGACCGTACGGGGGTGACCTTCGGCTGCTACAAAGGACCATATGATTTATCATATGATGTCCTCATCATAAAAGGTCAAACCTTGTACATAATAAATTAACTTGTGATGAAACTTATTATATATATATAGTGTAGATATTAGGTGGACATTATGGAGTGTTCGAGTACAAAAATTTTCAGAGACATTGCTTAGTAAATTCAAAAAAATTCAAATTATTGTACTCAGCACTATCTTATAAACCCTTAAAAATTGATGGGGAGCATTAAAATGTTCCTATTCTATATTACATAACATTTTGTCCCTGTACGTTTAATCAATTGATATCCAAAATATCAAGGGATTCTCATTTTGGATAAGGGGAGAAAATGTGATTAAACTGGATCTAACGTGTATTGAAAGATGTGATTATATAAAATGGACTCAATGCACTCCACACTTAGCATGTACTATGATTACGATGCACATGTTAAGGGGGAGCTTTTAGTGATGATGAAAAACTCTCAAAGTGTAAATCTTTTGATATTTATATCAAACACTTTGATTAAACTTTTCAATGATTTTGGTTCTAATCGTGATGGAATACCCAAAAGACCGACCATGTACTTAAATTTATGGAGTCATAAGGCGGTTAGGCTTAGGTATTTAAATCCCATGATCCAGCCAGAACCGAAAGGATCTAACCAAGGATATCCACTAGTTAGTGTAGAAGTCCTTAGGTATGATACAAAAGGAGAAAATGTGAGAATCGGGAATAATGCCAACTGAGATGGAATAACACTGGAACAAACCCAAACTAAAGTGTTAGTTATGAAGGTCTCGGTAAGCATTGAAGGGTTGAAGAATGAAAAAGAAATGTAAGGATAAAGGTGTAAGAAAGAAAGCTCATACACTTAGGCAGAATACCGGGTCAATACATAAAAATGTCAGAAACACTAAGCTGTTGTCTAACATTGAAGACAGTCATGGACCCAGTGCGCTATGCACAACAACCTCCCTAGCTACTAAGGGATATCTACTAGTTAGTGTAGAAGTCCTTAGGTATGATACAAAAGGAGAAAAAGTAAGAATAGGGAAAAGTGCCGACTGAGATGGAGCTAGCACTGGAATAAACCCAACAAGGTGTTAGTTATGAAGTCTAGGTAAGCACTGAAGGGGTTAAAGAATGAAAAAGAAATGAAATGATAAAGGGTGAAAAGAAAGAAGCCCTCCATATACTTAGGCAGAAACCGGGTCAATACATAAACTGTGGGAAACACTAAGGTGTTGTCTGACATTGAAGATAGTCATAGACCTAGTGACGCTATGCACAACCCTCCCTAGCCACTCAAGGTCTCTCAAAAGACTCTTGTTTCATTTATCTCGAAGATTACACGCATTTCTATCAATTTTCTCACTCTGAGTTAGTTGATATTAAAAAGGTGGCAGTCTGCTCCAGCCTCCGATCACTAAAACATAAGTGCACCATTGAGTCTAGAGCTAAAAGAGATCATCCATAAATCTCATTAGGGCACTTGTTAAATTATGCTTGCTAAATCACACAATGTGAATAACAAGATATGTATTAAGAGTCCTACGCATTATCCTTATGATTTTGCCAGAACATCTGAGTGATATCATTCACAATGAAGATGGAAATCCTCCTTGAGCCAACATCAAACAAGCTCATGGTAGGTGACTTTTGCGATTCTTTATGAATCAAACTTGTGACAACTGGAAAGAAACGATGGTGCGATTCTATAAGAATCAAACTTGTTCTAGGAAATGGATCAACGGTTGCTAATGAATTTTTGAAATGATTAACACTCTCGATGTATCACAAAAACACTTTAGTAAGTGATACATCAATTGATTTTCAAATCGATTTTTCTATTTCAATCGGTGAGACTTCGTCTTGCTGGTTCACTCATACCATCTTGTCTGCTTTGAGACACTCCGATAATGAGAACGGCTAGTGCAGCTGCGAAACCTTGTCAAGGAGATTCTTCGAAATTATACCTGATCACAGGCAGTATTTATACTGATCAACAGAGAACCGTGGTTATTGCAACCATATTCGACGAAGTGACAAAGACACTCTCGTCCATATCTGTTAATTATCACTAACCTAAACCTGCAGGTACTCCCGACGATTGGTGCAGTTGATTCGCGACGAGTCACGATTCATAGCCACATGCTCATACCCGACCGACAAACATAAAGACATCATGAAAGCTCAAGTACATGTTTCAAGACTTCCACTACTCTGATACTGAACGTCTTTCTCGAAGTGAGGAAGTATTAAAGTTAAAGAATTTCAAGAAAGATGCAACATTAAAAGCTTTTCAAGTCAACAAATCAAGAAAGGTATGAGCATGTCGGTCCAGAAGTCACAAGTTCACAAGATGGCAAAGTTACAAGATGGCAAAATGAGATTATGCTTGGTTGATGATCTCAAAGTGCTCAAGATTACATCTTCTCTTACAAATCAAGATAAAGGAACAAGCTCGTGCCTAAAGTCAAAAGACACTAAATATTCACAAGATGAAGTTAATAAAAGATATGAAGTCTACGAGCTAAAGACTAAAGACAAAGCATAGTATGCTAAGATTATATTTTTATAAATTGGAGTGACCTCCCTTAGGGGGAGATTGTTAGAAACAATAAAAGATCGGTCACTTCCAATAGTTAACTAGTCAAAGCCCGTAGTTAGTAAAGTTAATGTCATGTAATCTAATATGGCCCAAAGGCCCATGGAAAGCCTCTTAAGGCCCATGGCCGGCTACATAGGAGTATAAATACCCTCTTTATGGCTTAGAGAGGATGTTGGTTGGTTGGTTGTATTCTTATTTTCATATAATGTATTTCATGTTTGTCACTTTCTCTCTCTAGAAAATACATCCTTCCTTCCATTTTCTCTTTCTAGTTCTTACTTCTCATATATCAAAGATTACTTGTATTCTACACTTTGGTACACAGTGAATAGGACTAACCCAAGGACTATCGGTAATTAGATAAATAATACTGGTATCCAAGAGTTTCACGATTTCTTTCTTAACAATTCCTGCATGTTTGGATTCAACCTTCTCTGTTTTTGGACAACGGGTTTCTTGTCATCTAGAAGTTGTATCTTGTGTTTGCAGAATGATGGGAAAATACCAGGAATGTCAGTTGTTTTCCAAGCAAAGGCTTGCTTGTGCTTTTTAAGGACAAATACAAGTTTGTTTTTCTTTTCTTTGGTAAGCTGAGATGATATGATAACAGGAAGAAAATTGGGGTCTTCCAGGAATACATATTCTAGATTATCAGGAAGGGGTTTAAGTTCGAGATCTGTAAGAGGTTCTTCAAGAGATGTCATGATATTATAGTCTGTATTGATGGTGATTTTCTCGAATGGTGGTTCTTCGGTATCGGATTTAGAGTCAGAGTTTTCATCAGCAGTCATTGCCATGAATTCATTGAATTCAGCAAAGATTTCTTCTTCGAGAAGGGTTCCTTCGATGAAATGGAGGATTTTACTACCTTCATCTAGAAGAGCATCGAAATCTTCTTCTAAGATTTCATCAATAACATCGATACTGAAACAGGTATCATCGTTCGAATAAGAGTGTTTCATCGCAGAATCGATATTGAAGATCATTCGTTTAGTTCCAACTCCAAGATTGAGTTGTTTCTGTTTAACTCGAATAACTGCATCGGCATTATAAAGAAATGGTCGTCCCAATATGAGGGGAACTTTATTGTCTTCTTCTATTTTGAGAATAACAAAATCAACAGGAAAGGTAAATTTACCAACTTCAACGAGCATATTTTCAGCTATTCCAACAGGGTATTGGAATGATCTGTCGGCTAATCTCATGCTCATTTTGGTAGGTTTAAGAGTTTCGAGAGATAGTTTGGCATATAATGAATATGGCATAAGATTTATGCTAGCACCAAGATCGGCTAAGGCATTGCATGAGAAAGTTTTGTTGAAATTACATGGAATAAGAAAACTTCCGGGATCTTCGAGTTTGGGTGGAACTTTATTTTGGATCATTGCTGAACTTTCATCGCTTAAGAAAGCGACAAAAATTTGTTCGATTTTGTGTTTGTTGCTTATTAGTTCCTTGAGAAATTTTCTATAGTTAGGCATTCCGGCTAAGACATCGATAAGAGGTACATTGATTCGAACGGCGCGGATCATGTCAAGGAATTTACCGTATTGGGCTTCCATTTTCTCTTTTCTAAGACGTTAAGGATACGGGATTTTTGGTTTGTATGGTTTGGGTAACGAAGTTTCTTTATTTGGTTTTGGATTTTGAGTATTTGGTTATGGTGTAGGTTCATCTTCTTCATCATCGCTATCGAAGTTGATAGGAGTTTCAGAATCGTTTTGTTGATCATTTAGGTTAACTGGTGGTTTATAGGATTTACCACTTCTTGTAAATACGGCATTTACATGCTCATTGCGAGATTGCGGTGGTTGATAGGCTTTAGAGTTGTGCCCTTTTGGGTTTGGTTGAGTGTTACTTAGAAGAGATCTAGAAGGTCGACCAGATTGCTTGTTAGCGAGTCTGTTGAACTTAGTTTCAAGATTCTGGATTGAATTTTGATGATTTTTGGCTACGGTTTTGAGTTGGGTTTTGAGATCCATGAACGTTTCTTTGACAAAAGCGTTGGTTGATTGTTGAGATTTCATGAAATCGTTGAATAGTTTCTGAAGATCGTATTGTTTGTCATTGGTATTGGATCGGTAGTTGTCTTGATTATAATCATTCCGTCCGTTTGAACGCCAATTATCGCGATTCGAGTCTCGGTCGCGGTAATCATTGTAAAAATGAGTCTTACGGAAGGTTTGCATGAATTTGGCTTCTTCTTCTCGAGACATAGGTATGTCATCTTCATCAAGATCGGGTTTTGTTTTTTTAGCATTCGATTGGAGTTCTTTGTACTGAGCATCCATTTTCAGGGTTATGGCATCCATTCGGGCCATAATTTTGTCAGTATCAGAATTACTGTTGCCTTCATCAGCGAAAGCAACAGTTTTCTTAAGAGATGAATTGGTTTTTTGATTTTTAGCCTAGTCAAGCTTGAGTAAGACTTTATCTTCGAGAAGCTGATAAACTTGATTTGGTGTTTTATAGAGGAAAATACCACCGGCTGTGGCATTTAGAACTTCTTGGGTTATTTCGCTTAGACCATAAAAGAATATTTTTATAATGTTGCCTTTGGACAGATTGTGTCCATGGCAGTTTTGGAGCATTTCTTTCATACGAAGCCAAGCATCGGTTAGAGATTCGTTTTCATGTTAAGAGAAAGCTCGGATTTCTCCGAGGAGTCGGTCAAAAAGAGCTGGGGGAAAGAATCGGCTAATGAAAGCGGTTCAAAGTTCATCCTACGTTTCGATAGCTCCTTCGTTGAGTTCGTCCAACCATGTTTTTGCTTCTCCAGTTAGTGATAGGGGAAACATCATCAGGCGGACGGCTTCATTTTCAGTATCTATGTATTTAAACATATCGCAAATTCTGAGGAATTCATAAATGTGTTTATGAGGATCGGTTTTGGTTCTACCGTCGAATTGGTTTCCTTTGACAAGAGTCAAGTGGTTACCTTTAATAGCAAATTCGTTTGCGGTTTTGGGAATAGTGATTGTGGAACCAGGAGTCGGAGCGACAACATGGTCGGCAGCCCACATGGGTTCATCATCCATTGGATCGTAATTTTGAAGAATATCAAGGAAGTGACGGAAGTAATTGATGTTAAGAACTGGCGGGTAGACAACTCTCGGGTGTTGTGGTGGATTATTTCTTTGATCGTATGGAACTCTCCTGTTTCGTCGACGAAGTCTTCGATTCAGAGTACGTTCGAGTTCAGGTAATGGTTCAACAAGTTCAGAATTGGAAGCACGTGTATGCATCTAAGAAAGAAATTGTTTGGGTCAGTTTGCTAGAAAACTGGATGGCGATTTTTTGAAAAAGAGGGGGAGTTAAAGTAATTTTCCAGAGTTGACTACAAAACAGCTTAAAAATCCCCGACAGCGGCGCCAAAAACTTTGATGTGTTTCAAAAGCTTTAAATTTATAATGACTGAAAATACCAATTTTTATTATAGGGAAACACACGGGTAAAAGTATAACCCACGTATGAAGTATAATCTTTTTAGGTAAGACCAGGTCGTTCCACAGAGATTTGAGTAGTGTTTAGATAATCAGAATGAAAATAAACTTTAACTTGAAAATAACTTTTTGTTTTACCAATGATGATAAAGATGACTGCTCGGATAGTTGAAAATAATTTATAAGCGTTGGAAATGATTAGACCATGGAGGTGGAACCTTAATTTATAAAAAGGATTTCTCGTCAAAAAATGTTTTCACAAACTAACTTAATTAACTCAAGACTTATATTTAGTTAACTAGACCAAATGTGTCACTCAAATAATCCAGTTACTAGTATATCAAAGCTTATTTGTTTATCAATTTACGAAAGTGGATTTCTCGACACAAACGATAAAGATCATAGACAAATCTTTAAAACCACATAGATCATATCGGGTCTCTCGACCTATACCAATATGACTATATAATTTAAGTTGATAAGCAAAGATGGACAAGATAAGATATAATAGGATTTCAACACAAGCTTGAGATTAAAGGGATCATGAGCATACCAAATGCTTATTCATTATCATAACATCACCGAGTAGTCATGAGAGATTTATCCTCTCATGGCTAGAGTGTTCATAACAAAAGTAGCTTTAACATAGACTTCCATTATTTCAATAACTAAGTTAATAACCGTCATCGTTCTTGATCGTTAGATCTTTATTCTTCAAAGGGAGTAGTGTTTTTGGTGTTTATATGGATGGTGGATAAGAGGATTAGAGTATATGTGTGTTTTTGGAATGAGAGGAATGATTTGAGAGTGAAAATTCGTCCTCTATTTATAGGCTGATTTTGGGGTGAAAGTGCGGTGCACACAAAAGTTTGTGCGGCGCACTTGGTGATTAAATACACTAGCATTAAATGTTTATTGAGTAAGTGCAGCACACAAGATAATATGTGCAGCGCACTTAGGGTGTAAATGCAGTAGCATTAAAGTCTTCATAAATGCTTCATATCAGATGGGAAGTACGGCGCACACAAAAGATTATGCAGCGTACTTGTTGAGTTAATGCAATGTTGACTATCTTTTACTTGAAGATAAGTGCGGCGCACAAATGGCAAGTGCGGCGCACATTTGGCACATAGAGCTTGATTGTTGATCTTTTCTTGAATGATGTGTTCTTTATCGTGTAAGTATTTGATTTTGATGTATCTATCCTCGGAATGTCTTTAAATGAACCTGCAAGCAGATTTAAGCTATTAAGTATCAAAAGTTCACGAGAAATAATAGAATATATACAAATAACGCCATAGAAAACATGTATAATTTGGGCCTTATCAGCAATGCCACATCTGGAAAATTCAAAAATGTTGATAACATTCCGTTCAACCTTGATGAATCTCCACTAAATGCAGACGGTTTTATTAGCTTATTTTGTAACGTTTAGCTTATTGTTTTTGTTTTAATGTAATTTACTTTTCATTCAGCTTGTACTCTCTTTAAAGATTAATAAAATTCAGTTTTCATTTAAATTGTGTTCTTAAATTTTGTCTTTACTTTTATGAAATTATGGTTTGAATGTGTTTAAATAAAAGCTAACAAGCTCAATAAGCTTCTAGTACTTCATAAGCTAGTTAGAACTCAGTTAAGCCCTTAAAGCTTAACTGAGTAAGTAATTCACCTCAAAACTTACCCCTAAATATAACCTCAACTTATTTTGGAAGATGAGCCAGATTGAGATGGGCTCATATGATAATACTAGCTTGTTCTAAACAAGCTAGAGCTTGTAGACAAAGATCTTTTGAGCATGTTTGCCCTGTTTTGAGCAAGGGCTTTTGTAAGTTCTCTATTTTCAAGTTTTAGCTTAAAACTGCTTATTGATTATTTAGTGCTTATTTACTGTTTAAATCTGCTTATATCTGCTTATTATTGTCTTTAGATGTTAATTAATGCTTATTTGTAGTTTTGATATCATTAGTTGAAGTTTTCATATAAATCTGTCAAAAATCCAAAAATATGCTTACTATCTTAGCTTATTGCTTAGTGCTTAACTGTGGTTAAATATTGCTTAAAAATTCTCAAAACACTTTGATCTTAATCGGTTATAAGTTCTACTACTTATCTAAGACTGATTTAAGCTTAAATATGATTTATCAAAAACTTAAGGGGTGTTTGGATCAAGCAGTACTAACCTTAGTTAGTACTGTTTGATTGATTAATGTCCTTTAAGTCAAATTGTTAAGCTCATACTAAGCATTTAGATCAGTTTAAATAAGAAGTAAAAGTTTATAATACAAGTTTAAGGGATTATCTAAGTTTAGTTTGAATCTGTGGACATTTAGTTTGATAATCTAGCTTATTTGTGTTGATTCTGATCAGGAGTTGTTTGATGTCAGTTTTATGCTTGTTTTGAAGTCTATGATGCAATAGTGAGTAGTTATTGATAGTGTGCATTTGTCCTTTTGATTTTAGTCCGCCTTAAGTTTCATTTCTCAAAGTTTTAAAAGTCAAATTTTCACGAGCTAAATTAGATAAGTTAAAGTTTGTATTAAGGTCTGATTTTGAGTAAATAAGTTCTTTGGATATTAAGCTTGATCTGTTTCAGCTTATTTTCATATCTTGTCATCATTTAGTAGCTTAAATCTTGATCTGCATTTGCTTACTTTTTCTTCAAAAAAATCAAAAAGCCAAAAATAGTTTTTGTGTGTCAGTTTTTAAATCTTCTTTTTCTAGCTTATTTCTAAGCTAATTTTCTTAAATCTTCTTTTTATGTGTTCTTTGGATGCTAATGTAAATCTCTTTTAGCTTATACCTTATTCCTAGTGCTTATTTGATTTTAAAATTAAGTTCAAAGTTGAGCATTCTTCTTTTAAAAACTGCTAGTTTAAGTCTATTTTGCTTTCAGCTTTTAAGAGCTTTAAGCTCATTTTGTTTGCTTATTTTTAGTCTCTTTAGCTTATTAGGTTTAGGATTTGGTCAGTTTCTGCTTATTTAGGTTTCTTAATTGCTTATTGTTTCCAAAAAGCCATATCAGTTTAAGCTTATGTTATCTAAGTCTTAAATAGCAAACTGTCATCTTAATTGCTTATTTCTGTGCTTATTTGTTAGTTTTAGAAAAAGAGTTTTTGCAAAAGTTTCTTATTGTTAGCTTATTACCAAGTGTGCTTAAAAGAAAAATAAAAAAAAGGTTTTAGCAAAAAGGAAAACCACAGGGGTCGAACTTGTGACCTCCCCCTTATATAGCCAACGCATCTACACACACTCTCACTACCATTAGCGCCCTTGGGACTTTTTGATAAGATCGTTTTGCCCATTTTGCCCATCTAGGATTAGTTTTACAAACAACATTAATAAGGACAGCGGAAATCATAAAGAACAGTAATGTTGTTAAACAAGGTTTTACTACTAAACATTCTATTATTAATCTACTGCCCCAAGATCAAATGATTCTTGGGGCTAAACTAACTAATACATAAACTAATAAGCTAACTATTAGACTCTCATTGGAGAGATCTAACTATGATGGATGATGTAAACCAGACGCATATGACCCTTTATATAGAGGGTTTACAAGAAAACCTAGCTTACATAGAAAGCTAACTTAATTTATCACATTAAGTCCTTGTTGTTTCATCTTTCTTCATTTGTGCATATGTAGTTTTGTAATCATCAAATCTGAGATCCCAACAATCTTCCCCTATTTGATATTACAAAACAATCTTCATGAATGAAACAATCTTCAAAGCTTCCCCTTGACTTAAGATCTCCTTGAACATGTCACCACACATAATAAGCTGCAAATCAATAAACCTATAGTCTTCTTCCCCTTTTTGTAATCATCCAATAGGGGTCTTCTGTAGATAAGCAACTTGTAAACACTTCTCGTCCAGTGGTGCATTTAGATGGTTAAACATTTAAACAATAAGCTTCCCCTGAAACCAATATGTTTACCATCTCTTGAATCTCGAACTCTGTAGGCTCTTATGTAGTGATCACTGATGAAGAAAACTGAGTATAACGAATTTGATGAAGAAGTAGAATTTACCAAACTTGTGTCTTATGTCTTGTTTATCCATGTGACTTCGAACTTATAAATAAATCTGTGAAATATAAGTAGACCGCAACCTCTTGACAAAATCCTCATCTTCTATGAGACACATACTAAGTGATAGCAAATGTGAGCATTGAGCACCATAAGAAAAATCACACACCTTTGCTAGATTTGTCAAGTCTCCATCAACACCATTTAAGCACGAACAAGTTATCTTGAAAGCCAACCACAACTTTAAGATTACAATAAAGACTACGCACATGTTAAACGCCAACTACAACATCAAATAAGCAATAATCCAACTTTCTTTGTAATAATCCCCAAAACAAGCCATAATTGCATCATCTATCTGAGATCCAAACGCGTTTGTTGTCCAACTTTGGACATAGCTAACAGTATTAACTTACAAACCTGGCAGCACTAATAACCAACGAACAGTACTAACCAAATTTGAACCGTCAAACATTAACACGCAAACAACTAAACTAGCAAGCACTAAGAAACCACAACTAGCAGTACTAACCATCCCAAAACCAACAATCAACAGTAACAAACAATCAATAGATATAACCAAACTGAAATTTTTAAACCAAATGTTAGTAGTCTGAAATAAACCCAAGTAGTATTAACCACGAACTAGTAGCAAAAACTCACTTGATTACTACTATTCATCAATATAGCAAATATGAGCATTGAGCACCATAAGAAAAATCACACACCTTTGCTAGATTTGTCAAGTCTTCGTCAACACCATTTAAGCACGAACAAGTTACCTCCAAATGTTGTAAGCCATTTGAGATATGATAAGAACACGCATCCGAAAAACTCAACTACAACATCAAATACGCAATATTCAATTGTCTCCGTAATCACATCATCAAATAATCTCCAAAAATACGAGCCATAAATCAATAATAATAAACTGTTGTGAAAAACAGTTCCATCCGAGATCCAAACGCGTCTGTTGTCCAACATCGGACAAAGCTAGCAGTATTAAAGTACTCTGTCAGTACTAAAAGTCAATCCCATCAGTACTAATACTAGAAGATGCCTAGCAGTATTAACTGCTATATGCTAGCAGTACAAACATCCAATCAACATCCTGGCAGTACTAACCCTTTCTAGCAGCACTAACCGACCACACAACAACATTAAAATTTACGAGCAGTATTAATGAAACCTTAGCAGAACAAACTAGCAACACTAATAATCCAATCTGCTTCATCAAAAATGTAGACCAGTAACATACACACCTGTTGTGTATAACCCTAGTCCAAGCAGCAGTCCACGTCCAAACAATCAGTAAGGATACCTTAAAAAAAATTAAGTATCCAGACGACACCTTTTAAGTGTCACAAAACTGTCACAAAAAGTGTCACTGAACTGCATTCTCCTTCCTCCTAATTCTGTTAGCGACACTTTTTCTGTCACAAGACTGTTGCTAAACTGTCTCAATTCTGATGTCTCCTTCCTCCCATGGCCTTTTGTGACACTATAACTGTCACTAAATCGTCACCAACCTGTCACTGATCTATCGCCAAACTGTCACTAATTCCAGCAGCACTTCTTCTGTGTTGCAATAGCCATCAGCGAACATCATTCACGTTTATCAATGAACATCTCTTTTGCACATATATCCTGATGCTTCGAAACATACAGCAGCCTTTAAACACTTCTTGCTTAGCATATTAGGGTTTGTTGGGAACCCTAATATTACTCGATCATCTACTGCTGCCAAACATCATAAACATCAAAACCAGAAAATATACACGACAAAAATCTTGTATAACCCTAGATCAAGAGCAACCCGCTCTGATACCACTTGATAAGATCGTTTTGCCCATCTAGGATTAGTTTTACAAACAACATTAATAAGCACAACGGAAATCATAAAGAACAGTAATGTTGTTAAACAAGGTTTTACTACTAAACATTCTATTATTAATCTATTGCCCCAAGATCAAATGATTTTTGGGGCTAAACTAACTAATACATAAACTAATAAGCTAACTATTAGACTCTCACTAGAGAGATCTAACTATGATGGATGATGTAAACCAGACGCATATGACCCTTTATATAGAGGGTTTACAAGAAAACCTAGCTTACATAGAAAGCTAACTTAATTTATCACATTAAGTCCTTGTTGTTTCATCTTTCTTCATTTGTGCATATGTAGTTTTGTAATCATCAAATCTGAGATCCCAACAATCTTCCCCTATTTGATATTACAAAACAATCTTCATGAATGAAACAATCTTTAATGCTTCCCCTTGACTTAAGATCTTCTTGAACATGTCACCACACATAATAAGCTGCAAACCTTATCTCTTGTAATCTTCTTCCCCTTTTTGTAATCATCCAATAGGGGTCTTCTGTAGATATGCAACTTGTAAACACTTCTCCTTAAGTGGTGCATATAGATGTGTTGGGAATTATACTTTGAGTTGATATGACAAAAGATATAAAAGATGAAGGACCTACAAGACTAAATATCAAAAGAACAAAAGATGGAAGATTTTGAAGATAAAGATCAACATTAATGCTGATTGAAGATTAGTCAAATAGTATTTAATGCTGATTTATAGTTTCCTAATCTTACTTATTCTTATCTTGTCTTATAAACCCTAGTCTCTCTAGTATATAAAGAGAGGTAGGCGTCTAGGTTTATTATTTCATTCAATTCACAATGTAAACCTAAAGGTGTGTGTGTGTACTTTAGGCGTCAAGTCC